>JAVTVY010051890.1:0-26302 GCA_036873755.1 Hanleya hanleyi
TAAGTAATAGTAATGTATATTGTTTTCTAAATTTCCTCTGCTATTATCCTCATTATCTCCGAAAAGGAGACAAAGAAGAAAAAGTATTTGTGTTAACCTCCCTGGAAGAATTCTATTCGCGAATAGTACGGTAAACCGAACTAAGAGTTTCGTTATTGAAATTGAGATATTAGGTGAAACAGGGTTCCAATCTATAACATACACCAGGAAAAAGCGTTTGTATTACTTCTTCCAAATTCGTTTTCTGGTCTGGGAAAAAAGGTTACGCGAGGAGAAATCGCAATTTTCCCGGTGTCATTTTCAAATTAAGAGTCAATTTTTTTGTTTTCTCCTTGTCTGTAACTTTGTCTTAGATGCTGCAAACAGGGACAGATTGAACAAATTACAATTTCCTTCCTGTCCATCGAGTTGCGCAGTACTAATGGTATAAAAACGATCATCAGATACATTTGCAACTGCAAATAATCCTATTCGCATTTAGAATGAAATTACGTTTTGTAACATGAAAAGCTCTCCATATGAAGGTAGAATATTGCTCAGAAGAATTCCAGAAAAGTGAAATTCATATGGTAATTTTCCAAATGTTGAAGCTTTTATATCAGAAATGCAGGCTGGGTCAAAATATAATATATCCACCGTGATATTGAGCCCTTTATTTTCTGTCAACAGTCTGAACCTGGAGTTCATCTTCCTACCTATATTGATATGTCAAACGCTGTAGTAAGGCATTTCCATATCACGAGAACCTGGCCTATATTGAGGTGCTCCCATTATTCATATTATCTGCAATTTTCAACAGTTTTACATTCATCGCAATGGGTAATTCTTACAGCCATTGTACCAGCTACAATGTAAGTTGCGTAATTAGTGGAGTCAGTCTTGATACGGTATCCACCTCAACGCTGAAACATGTGCTTGCAAATGGAGAGAGATGGACTCCGGCAATAGTCTACATGTTGCAGCTGTATCAAAGCAATCTTCAAACTTTCTGTTACGAATATCCTGTGATAATTGAACCGTGTGTATTTTTTCCTTTCAAAACCCAAGACGCTGTAAACGTTGTTTTCAATTTGCTCTGGCTGCTCTCATTTCCCGAGAATGGGTCACAGACATAAAATCTTACACTCTACGAAATATTCAACGCGGTGCATATCCACCAAATTTATACATAAATAATAAACCATGATAGCATTTGCAATGGAAATGTATCTGAAATAAGGGTTTGACCCCCTTAAATCTATCTGGCCTGGGTTGAACTTTCTACTTAGCTCATTTTAAGTCTATTTGTATACTACTAGGTGCAAAGGATCAAGAATGAATGCAATACCTTTTTCAGTAGAAAAGTCGCCGAAAATGTGCTTTTACAGATATGACGGAGACGTGATGTGCATATGTTAGCCAATTGGACTGATCATATTGTCTTATGCCCAAAACTTACGCAAGATAAGGGCATAATATAATGGCATCATCTACTCGACTTTTGGAAAAGGTTAAATTTTACCGGCGAACTTTTTCCCATAACTCTGCGATGGAAACGAATTAGAAAATGAGCTTTATATGTAACTGTAGCAGACCAAATCGGTGCCATTTTTATGACTACTTGTGTAATCCTATATGAAAGGAATCATGGGGAAATTCAAAATCGCATGAGGATTTTGAAACTTTTTTTCCTCTTTCGCAAATCGCGTTCGCGTTTTTTATGCTTCAGGTGCCAGGAAAGTATTTTATTTCACATATAATAATCATTCTCTGACATACCGAGCATTTATGAAGAAAAGATGTAGCTCTTTTGGCCCGAAGAAGAGTCTTCTCTTAAAACCCTATCTGGCCTGAGCGATTTGGGGTGTACCGCAGGCCTCGGGGGCTGAGTTGCGGAAAGTGCCTCCTATATATTTTCGCTATCGCTAAGGCTAGAGGGCTGACACTTAGCACACTATATCTTTGGATCAAGCTCTACAAGAAAATGTAACTCCAAGATGGCCGCCATCTTTTTTGAAAAGAGCATTTTGGACGATTTTTCGGTCAGAATTTGCGATTTTTTTTTTTTTTTTGGTTTTTCTTCCATACAGAAGACAAACAAAAATGAAGAAATATGAGGTAAACATCACTTAACTGGTACGCTGCATGGCCGCTATTTTGAATTTGGCCGTGATCCTCTGCTTGGGGAGTCATACAAATATGTTCCAAATGACCCCAATATGATAATCTACAAAATATGAAGTCTCAGCTCTCAATTTCTTGTCGTTCCGGAGATAGGAGCAAAAAAACAACAAGGGACGGGAAGTGCCTCCGCAGGCCAGGTAGGGTTGGGGGCTGCCACTCTGTTTCCTTATCTGCTTCTCAAACGTCAGCAAAAGGGTGGAAATGAACGACATTCCGCTTATCTCACCATGAAGGGTACATCTTTTCTGCTATTTCATGCGACACCCTTAGAAAATTTCAGATCTCTGCTCATTTCCTGCTCGAGTTTAAAAAAGTCGCCGCAAACCTGCGATCCACCAGGTGTCGGCAACAGATTTGGCCTTCATCGACCTCAGTCTGCGCCAAATTGCAGGCTGTGGCGCGAAGATTTGATTGAAACTGTTTTTGTGTATTTTATATTAGACCCGGGAAGGGGTACACCGGACGGTAAAATAATAAATCGAATGTCGACGAAATGGCGATATATGTTGGCAGCAATTAGTAAAAATGTGTAAACTACGGTAATATCACACTAAACTGCATCGAAAATATTACGGTTCAACTTCGGAAGCTGTTGTTTCTCGCGAAATATGTACGTAACCGGATCAGTTTTTGGAATTTGAGGGCATATGGGTTTTACATTGATATTAATAATTCACCAGTATACTTAAAAATAGTAGTATTACTTGATCTGTAGTTGCCAGTTTGCACGATATATTGACGCGACAGATTACGAGGAACATTATATTTGTAAGTCGGCTTCGCGATTCCCTAGCTCTTTAGAAAAAAACATTGACGATATATAGGCCTGGACGGAAGATGTATGGATAAACGAACCATAAAATTTTATAAATAGAGTTCCTCTGCTATTTTCCTCATCATCCCAGATCACAACGACGTTAAATTCTACTCGCTCTCCCACTTACTCACTCACTCACTCACTCATCAGTAAATGATACAAATATAGCAAATACAAAAAATTGTGGTAACCTCTCTGGGCAAGTTTCTTTGCGCACATTATATTGAATCGAATTATCAGTTCCTTGGAAATTGGAATCAATCAGGGTTGCAATATGTAACATACGGTAAGAAAAAGCGTTCGTATTACTTCTTCCAAATTTGATTTGCCGTTTCTGTTCTGGGAAAAAATGTCAGGCGAGGAGTAAATGCTATTTTCCCGATGCCATTTTCAAATCAAGAGTCAGATTTCTTTTTTCCCCATGTCTGTAACTTGGAAGCAGGGAAAGATTGAATAAAATGAATAGCGGATATTCTACAGCTACGTACAGCTTAGTGTGCATGAAATTCCGCAGTACAAATTCACAGTTCGGCTGAGGTAGCATTTTGTAACATAAAAATAGATTGAAAAAAACATCTGCTGCTGTCCATAAAAAGGAAAATATGGCCCCGAGAAATTTCTGAACAGAAAGATTCATGTCTCAATTTTGTAGCTCTTATATCCGAACTACAGGCTGGGCAAAAATAGAACTCAGTGATGCCGACTAGAATCCCTTAATTTCTGGCCCGAAGCAGAATCATCATGACCTGTTCATCAACCTACGTATATTGTTATGTCAAGCTCATGTCATTACTATGCACATTTGGTTGAGAGACAGTAGAGAGATGTATCAAAAAAGCTTCAAATCTGAAATTAATGTATCGAATTAAATGTTGCGAAACCCCCAGCTATAGTCAAAACCTGCAAGCATCTTTGGTAGGAGACCTTCCCGCGTACACTTTGAGAAACTGATTTCGCATTGCATCCAACTTGTCTCAATATTCCAGAATACTCCTTCATGCCCTTGACCATTACCGAATGAAACATATTCGACGAAGGCACTAAATTTTCTTTTGGCCAATGCAAATGCCACAAATGTGAATGCCGCGCATAAATACTTTTCCTATGGTAGTGAGAAAATAAAGGTAATACATACTAGGTTGAGGTATATCTGCCAGAATAACCGATACTTATCTTTTCAATAGTCCCACCTGTGTCTGTGGCACACTTCTTTCTGGGTATGAACTATACAACGATGACAGACAATTTACAAATATTACAATTTCCATTAGCTTAAACTGGCTTTTGATGGGCGGCACAAGTTCATCATACAAAGACAGTATTGGAGTATTCAAAATTGTTCCAAAATTTATTGTAAAATTTACATAAGATTTACCTAACCGCAAGAATTATGTTTCTTTTGTTCGTATCATTTTGTATGTGTGTATCTTCTGTATGTTTATGGTCACCATCGTTGTTGCATTTCAATGTTTGTCTATGTTGTGTACATGCTTTTGCTTTGTGCAATTGTAAAACATGAAGGAGATGACGTTCTAAACTGACAGAACTTGTGTCTAATCCTGTTGCTACAAATGTGACAATACCATGTGTTGAAAGCAAATAAAACAATGCCAAACGCTGAAATAACATATTCCATATGTCGATAACCGTCATTCTTCTGTAATTTTCAACATTTGGTTCTGGTCGCAATGGGTGAATCATGCAAACATTGCATCTTAAGTTGCGTAATTAGTTGAATCAATTGTCTTTAATCACGTGAATACTTCACGGAAGGATTTCAGCAATAGTCCATCGGTTTCATCTGTATCAGAGCAAGCCCTCCAGCTTAGAGCAGTATGGTTTACCATACCATGTTTGTCTGGCACAGGAGGTAGATTAAAGTCGCCGTGTGACCAATAAGGTTAGGTTCGACGTTAAGCTTCAAACAACCAACCAACCTGTATCAGGGCAATCTTCCATTTGATTGACGACGTCAACCTTTCTACTATGTATACCATGTGGAAATTAGACGCGGTGTATGTTTCCCTTTCAAACGCTAACATTTTTT
The DNA here is from genome assembly GCA_036873755.1 of Hanleya hanleyi. Classification (NCBI taxonomy): domain Eukaryota; kingdom Metazoa; phylum Mollusca; class Polyplacophora; order Lepidopleurida; family Hanleyidae; genus Hanleya; species Hanleya hanleyi. The sequence continues at coordinate 5,028 of JAVTVY010051890.1, forward strand.
ACGTTTTGCAGTAGCGCTAGTCCAAAACAAATGCGGAGGTGAGTTTCAGCTCCTAAGTTAGATATAACGAAATTATTTAGATCAGAGATCAGCCCCTCCCCCGACTGAGAGGCTGCGGTGCACCACAAATCTCCCAATTGGAAATATGTTTGAACAAGTGCAGGCCATGAGATGTTATGAATCTTTGTCTATTATTGGACGTCTTATTTTGATATTATACTACACATGTACATCTTTGGGGCTAGCGTAACCGGTATCATCCGTGTCCAAGATAATTATGCATCCATCACGCAAAAAATATAACCCATAAGTGACAGCAGCGACCGGTAGCGTGTGCTCCTGATAATATGGCATGTACCAATGTTGCATAAAATAGTTTTCCACCTAAGATATATAATCGTGTTTAGAACGTATGTATCCTGAACATGTGAGAAAACCTCTTTGCTTTTTATGCATTCCGGGGTTCTTGTTATTAAATCAACGGTCCATACGATTAGCCGATTACCCAACATAGGGCATTTAGCATTTAACGTAGTTACGATAATCATGGGAAGATCGAAAACTTATAATGGGTTCGCTGAAGTGAAAATGAGTGGCTTCCAATTTCACGGAAGATTAAACTAGCATTATTTAAACAATCAGCTTAATAATCTGACTATGCATGGCAAATGATGAATGCAGGTTGTCAATATCGGTAACAATTAACATGGATTTGTATATGTGGCAGTAATCAATTGCGGCCCCGGTAATTGTCCACAAGGGAATACCAATTAGTTCGGGGTGAATTTACCCTGATTGAGTCAGAAACCTGCGTTTTCCCTCACTGATTAAATTGATGCGTCATCACTTTGTAATCGTCAATATTTGGTTATGGTGTATGTGCCAAATCTGGGCTCAATTTATCTGGTGGCTTGCAGCATCAAAAACTGTTTATCATTGTTCACATCACGCTATCTCAACATATAAATGTCGAACACATTCAAAAAAGGTGTATAATACTGCCATGGGTCGCTGTGATGTGAGAAAAATAAATGCTAGCACAGTGATACGACCAACGAGACGGAAGACTGCAAAAACTATTACACAGTCAGTGATGAAACTCGTTCAACGCATTGAGCTATTGACCATCCTTGGACCATACACCCACTCCAGACACTACACCTGGCTTCCCAAAACTGGGCAGAAACATTCATATATTCAAGATTCGTATGGAAATCGAGGCTTATTTTGAGGTTTTTAAGCCCTCAATCTCAAAACATTCAATATTTGTTCTTGCGCCAATTACAATTTGATTATATGCCTACATTGTGAATCACGCTGCCAGATACAAGCTTCTAGTCCGTCATTCCATATTCAACCGTAGTAGTATACCGTCCCACTGCTGTAACGACTGAGCTATCGAGTCCAGTCGGGAATAGGTCGCTAATTCAATCCATTTCACAAGTACGCGTCTTATTGCCACGCTAACAAGTGAATTCTGGATATCTTCAGAACAGAAATATAATTGATCGCTTTGAAATGTCATCGATAATTTCATCCCTAATATAGATAATATTTTTATCTAATACCGCTGAAGCCGGTGCTGGTGTAGTGTAGTCATGTCATTCAATATGTGCACATGAATACCTGCAATAAAAACGTGGCTGGGATACAAATCACCACAGAGGTCTATTATGGTTCTTGTGGGTTTTTTAGAAATATGCAAGCATATATATTTTTGACTGTGGAGTCGTATGACTTCTTGTCAGTACATCGACAGCGATTTCCACCACCCTTATAATGTTGTGTTTAATTAATTATATTCCTACATGATGAAACTGGATTCGGTAGCTCAATCGATAGAGCAGTAGGACGGTAAGTCGTGAGTTCGATTCTTACCCGAGCCAGTATGTTCTAATTCTGAGACAGGAGCAAAAATGTTATTTCGTTTAACTCTACCTGGCCTAGGATTTTTGGGACCTGTCCAGACCTGGGGGGGGAGGGCATTACGGCTCTCTATTCTTTTACCCCCTGGGGACGAGAGAGAAATCTTACCTCACTATACCCTTGGGTCAAGCTCGCGACAATATGTAAAAAATCCAAGATGGCCGCTTTAACGACGCCAGTTTTCTATTTATGAAATTTCTTCACAACACTGCATTATAAATAAGAGAATAATAATCTTATATGGAACAAAAAATATTTCATGTCCACTTTTCCTAGAGGAAAGTGGAAATTTGAAGAAATTTGACGAAAGGTCGCTTTTATGGTTCCCCACATGGCCGCCATTTTGAATTCACCCATGGTCCTCTGCTGAGGAGTATTCAAATATGCTCCAAATGACGCCAATATGATAAACTACAAATCACGTGTCAGATCTCAATTGCGTCGTCCCGGGGACAGGGTACAAAGGTTGACAGGAGCACCATAGTGCCCCTGATTTGCATGGCAGGGTTAAAAATCAGCAGTCAAATAAGCAATTTATTTAAAGTTCACTATGCCTTTACTCCCAGACAAAACAAGGACAAAAACTATTGTCTATGAGAAAAAATGTAAGGAATCTAAATATATTCAACGGTTATGTTTGTTGTCTAAATCTTGCTGATTTATATCACAGCTATTGATTGGGCATACCTAAAATTATGTCATTTCTGCTTAATCTAGGGTATTCCCATGAACATGTTGTTCTCTCTGTCACACGTAAAAACGTTTTCCCTAGGCTGAAGATGTTAATCGATACAAGTGTCAGATCATTGAATTTAAAATAATGTACTCTGGCTATTGCTAATTTTATATCATAGATTATCATTTTAATCTACCGATTTAGTCCATTAATCATATCTGGCCGGGCCGACAGGGGGGGGGGCCAAATGGCCCCCAAAATTATTGTTTTATCTCTTGAGCTAGGGAGCTTAAACTTACCACACTATACCCTTGAGTCAAGCTCTACCGGAAAATGTAAAAATATCCCAAGATGGCCGCTTTGATGACGTCACAGCGACGTCATTTTCAAAAACGACATTTTTGGTGGATTTTCGGTAAGATTTTCCGAATTTTGTATTTTTGCAATTTCTCAGAAAAAAAACTGCATGGTAAATTAGTAAATATTAATGTAATGTGAAATAAAATAGTTTTTGCCCACTTTTCATCGCGGAAAAGCAGACATTTCGAAGAAATATAACGAAAACATCACTTTTCTGGTACCCCACGTGGTCGCGTGGTCGCCATCTTGAATTTACCCATGGTCCTCCGCTCGAGGGTTATGCAAATAGGCTCAAAATGACCTCAATATGATAAACTGTAAAGTCACGGACTTTTAGCTCTCCATCTTTTGTCGTTACGGAGATAGCGACGAAAGTTTGGTATGGGAGGCGCCCCCTCCCCCAGGCCTGGTAGGTCTCGACATAATTCTTGGTGTCATTTTTCGTGATTACTATAACAATTACAGACAGAAATTAGAGTAAATTAGCCTTAGAGGAGTATTCTATCAATTAACAGGCTTATATCGTTGCAAGTTGTCTGAATATCTAGCAGAGCATATACAGTCCATAATGGATTGGATATCAAGATATCCCCCCCCCCCCCTCACCTCCGCCACCCCACCCCTAATTTCTACTTGATCTATCCCTTTCATGACTCATACCCCTGAAGATTAGAATCTTCACAAGACGACATTGTTAGTTTTAGGTTATTTAGTAAAGTCCAAAATTGCAGATTATCATAGTATAATATATATCGATGAATACCTATAACCGATTAAACCTGGTTTCACAAATTTGCGTTAAAAAATCGTCGTCCTGGCACGAATAATGTTCGTCTTTCACCGTCGGCTACCGAACCTGAGAAACGTCAGCATCAGGCGATTCTTATTGATTGATTCTAATGGAATACTTATGCCAGCCGTGGTATTATCCTCATTTCACCACCATTGGTCTTAAATGTCCTCCTTCGTGTCAGGTTGCCTGTTCATGGTCGGAAATTTTCCGTCATGTTGACCTCGCCTGTCTTCAACATGTGACGTCACGGGCCAGAACCAGACAGCTGAAAGTGTGCTACGGAATCTTTATTTTTAACAAGATGTTCGTGCTGAGAAAATCCAACAACAACAAAATGCAAATCGAAAAACACGTTTTTCTGTATCTTCCAATTTTCTAACTTCTATTCCCCTCTTAACATTCTCGTTTGAGTGTGTGAATGAAAAAGTTGTTGTCAAAATGAGGTTAAACTATGTTGATAATTTATTGACCGTCCGGATATTTTGTGCTGTTTCTTGTTTTCTGTATTTTCTCCTGTTCAAGATGATTTTGGTGCATTACTGTTAGAAGGAAAACTGCTGGGGAAACAATTATATTAACATGGAGAGACTTCATTAACGGTGTTCTTTCTGGTGCAATTTCGGACGAGAACCCGAGACATGCCGCCATCAACTGCACAACCGATCCTGTAATTTACATCGGAATAATAAACGAAACATGGCTTTCAGTCGCGAAGAAATGACATCGAAGCAAGGCACACTCATGCGTATTACCCTTTCTTAACAAGGGGGTGAATATTTTTTTGGAGAAAATAATGCAATGTTTTAATAAATTTACAAATCAACCACCAATATTTAATGTGCCAATAGAAATATAAAAAAGTTACTGTGCTGGTTCAATAGCGGAGAAGATGACGAAATATATATGATAAATAACCAGCATACAGTGTACGTAGTGTGGGAGTTCATGTAGGTGAACTACAGTCGGAATAACGTAATTGAGTCTTTAACCATGTGTAGGTGCTGTTCTAAGACCCATTCAAATGTTGTAGTTTCATCTATACGAGGTTGGCAGGATTGGGAAGAGCCGAATACACTTGGACCAGGATTCAAAATCAAAGTCATTACCAGGACTTCATCTGACATTTTCTGACCGCATTCGACTATATTCTCATCTTCGATAAACGTAGTGAGTTTTCATCTACATCTACCGGACACAGTGTCAATTTGTTGACCACGTTTATGTATCAAACGCTTTTGTACTCAGGGTAATATTTACAAATCATTCTACCTAAAATTGATTTATTTTCACTAAACGACAACACAGTTTGTACGTACTAGTCTCCCATGTTTGCCGGATGTGCGTGCTGGTAGACTTATAAAAAGAAGGGTCGTGGATATTTCATCGGGCTCTTGTAAACCAATGCTGTCTGATTACTGTTGGATCTGACGCATATTCGGAGGATAGTATGAACAAATCGTAATCTTCAACTTGACGATGTTCTCCATCATGTTGGATAACAGTTGATAAATGGAAGATATTTCTATCGGCACTAACGACTCCACACTCCCCCAGTGTCTCGTTGGAAATCACCCGCTTTCATTCGTGAACAGCAGCACCCGAACTGATATTTATCATCCTGAACGATCTCTGAATCCACAGAATTCGTTCACAAACAATTTATTTTACAAGTTATTATTCAACTATTGCATCCATTAGTCAATTCTGCTCCACACATGAATAACAAACGATACCTGGTTGCAACGCAATGTGAGAAATAAATGACGATTACATAACAGATTTTATTGTTCACTGCCCTTTCACACCAGGGCGGTTAATACTCGTCAAAGAAAAAATAAAGCAATTTCCCCCGATGTAATAGTATTATTAAGCAATTTCACTGCATGACAAAAAAAAATATATATATATTATTCCTTCTCCATATATTTTTTATGTATATATATCTGCTCCGAGCGATTTGGCATGAATAGCATGCAGCCTTGGGGATTTCGCCCCATTCCTCCCAATTTCAATGAAGCATTTCATTGCCCCCTGCCCTTAATATTTTCTTGTCTCAAAGGACAGGAAGTTATTACACTATATCTAGAACTTTCTGCGTACTAACAGAAAGAGATTGTAAGAATCTGTTAAGTCGTTTTCTGCGAAAAATGGAAAATCTTCTAGATAATATGTATATATGCATGTGAAAAGTGTGTTGAACATTCAGTCTATTAATACATGCAACCTATATGAATGATCACTATCACACAACAATAATTATTACCAGCCGTGTATACGGTACTGGAAAACGTACACCCAGCGTAACATTACTTGATCGTCAGACAGGAGCAAATACCTGGCCCTGCTGATCATCACGCTCTTTGACGTTTTGGCCGTGCAGATTGTAATACGAGAAGACTAAACCACACTATCAACATACGGACAAATTCACTTAGATATGAAACATGATGAAATGGATTGGAAACAAAGCATCATTTAATATCATCACAATTTTGACCAAACTCAGAGACATGCAAATACAAATGTTACACTAGCCAAACGGTTTACGATTATGAATTTTTCAAATGTTTTTCAATAATTATAGGAATGAGAAAAGAAATTATATCAATACACTGATCCAGTCAACTAAGCGATATATTTTAAATGTTAACTGAGCATTTTATTTGAACCTGACGTGATTGGTCGTTGTTCTTCTTTCGCGGTTATTTGTATTATACCGTTATCTGCAAGAAATGGTTTTCTAACAGGGTAATATTTACAATTCGTTTTGTCTAAAACTAATTCATTACCACCATATATCAATACACACACATAGGAGAACACATTTATAAGTGTAAATGTGCTGAGGAATTATTGCTCTCGGTCGTTTACGTGACATTACTGTTCTGGATCATGGATACTTTAATCATAATGTACATAACTCAAATACTGGAGGTCTGAAAATGCCGTTATTGACCTCCTCGTCCACGAATAATGAGAAAACTACATGGGCTACGCATTCAACTTAAGCATCTCATTATTCATCCCACATTAGTCGAGTGCGACGCAAATTGTCGGAATCAATAACAAAATGCGAGAATATAGGCCTAAGCGATACATTATGGTATTGATATTCTTCAGCGAAGAATACCAAAGTTGTCTGAATGGATTTAGTGTGGCTAAACGTCATGGCATGTGTTATAAGTCGCCCGTTATAGCGTTGAGCCATTAATGAATATTAATCGAACATTTTGAGTTACGATAGAATTTAGTACATTTAAGTCAGTACTTAATGCTTGTGGCTGAATACAACTGTACACAAATGCCACTTACTATCCAGCACAAATGAATCAATTGAACTCGATGATATAGTTTTCCTTTAGTCGCGACTTTTCTACATCAGCGACGAATCAGTGTCGAGGATACAAAGAGATACAATACAGTTTATAGGAAAAACGTCGTTATGGTTTTTCAATCGTTTATCCGAACACGATCCTTTCGTGATTGTGTGACGCCACTCACGAAGCAATTCTCTACTTATAAAATAATTGATCATGTCGCAAATGTACAGGTATTACACTAGCTAGACGGACATAGTGCGATAGTGCTCACCTCCGCCTTGGACTTTCACTCGATTTTACAGTCGTGTATCGGGCAGTTAATTGTTGAAGTAGAAATAACTAATTACCCGTGTACTAGAGAATTTACAGTTCATTCAACAGCCAAAGGGAAAGTCAACAAAGAACATGGAATCAAGTCGGACTGGAATCGTTAATTCGAAACTTTTCTCTCAAACATGACATGAAATATGCCAAAATGATTATATATGATGTAAAAAGTGTTTGACTGTGTACCGGTTTTGAAGATAATTCTTTGTGAATGCCAATTTTTTTTCCAAATTAGATGAAAATATGAATTTACTCATGATTCTCCGCAGAACAAGTTCAGCTGAACAAACTGAACATGATGGAAATAGCATTGATAAGATAGTGTTGATCGGGGCCATTACAAGCGTCTGGTCCGTCATTCATAATTCAGCCGTCGTCCATTAAAGAATATCCTCGTCCATAATCCAAAGACGACATAATCCATAATCCATAGCCCAGGGAGAAGTGATAGATGAATGATGGCAATGATGGATGTGCATATACTGTAGCTTATCAGAGATTGCTTTTCTAAATTTACGCACAATCCCCCAAGTTTGCCTGTTCTCCGCTTATGCATGTAATATCTCATTAAACTATCAATGACCATTATTGGAGAAAACTAGCATATTACCGAGTTCATTAACCCATCTTCACGTTGACTTACAAATACAATGTATTCTTGCATTATCTCGTGTCGCCAATATGGATTAGTTTATATGGCAACCGATATGATTCGCGATTTACAACAAGAATGCATAAATAATCGCGATTAATCATTTATTCACGAATAAAATGCAAATTTAGGCTTACGTGACCTTTAGAAAAGTAATGCGGAGTCACCGGGGTGACCAACTAAAAAAGGTCCATTAAAGTATCCTCTATAAAATGAAATGGTGGCTGCTATTGCTCTCTCGGTTTAAACTAATTAATGAGCCTCTTCTGTGAAATTTATAGTAGAGATAATCCATTTCACCCCCCCCCCCCCACCGTAGCCCAAATCCTTCAGAAAGATACATAAAGATATGGTCTGGGCGATATGAGGCCTTCACATGCCTGGGGAGAGCCAGTTATGCTCCACTCCCCCTAAATATTTTCCGCACTCCTTGGGCTAGAGGGATGAAAGCAAACGCTGCAGGAAAATGAAAACTATCCAAGCTGCCAGCACGTCACAGGGACGTCGTATTAAAAAATGCATTCTGGGGTTGATTGTCCGGTTAGCTTTCAAATTTTTTTTTTTGCTAGTAATATATTAAACAATAATTATCTGATGAGAAATGTAGTAATTTTGGATATTTCACGGGTGAAACAGAATGAAAGAAATAAAACCCCTGTGTCACTGAAAAGTTGCGTTTCTGTCCGTTTTATTTGTTTTTGCTATCTCCGTTCATATTCCTGACTAAACAGTCAGTCAAATCCAACACACCCTGGAGGCCGCCGTTTTAAATTTCTCCATGATTCTCATCGGGGAAGGATATTGCAAGTAGGCTCGAAATGAGATATGTTATCATGTCTGGTAGGCCTGGTTGGGTTTACTTTCATAAAATCTAAATAGGGGAAACTAGTACGCCCGAATATCTTTGTATGGCATACAGGATAACAGAACGTTCATTTTATCTGATATAAATCTAATTTTCTGTGTATGGTGGCTATTCTCTGTTTTCTTCGTGATGTACTTAATGACCCCTATGATACCCTTGCGCTGTCTGAGAATGTGACCACCACCCTGTGAGTACTTGGGAACATACACATAATTCATTTAACATGGCGATGGCTATTACCCTCTCGGGTTGAACGAAACTTTCAAATACGCCTCTCACAGATATCTGCCTCTATATAGACTATAAACCGAGTTGAATGTATCTCCGGTTAATACAGGAATGCTAATTTCAGTCATAACTTATACCAACCTATTGTGCATGTTCCGTATCCAGAATAAAGGACAGAGTCAGTCTATATGAAATGAAAATTGGAAGTGTTAGTAAAATTGCTATAATATTAAATGATCACGAAGCGAATGATCTAACGGAAAGTAAGTCACATCCGCTTTCGCTTCGCTTGCTGTTGTGGTACATCATCCCGCCGTCGTTAATGTACAGGGAATAGGATTATGGATGAGCTGCCAAAGATAGGCTATATTAGCGCGTTCTCCCTATACAATATTTCCTAAAACGTATTAATGCCTCGAATATTAATGTCTTGTTGCATCTAGAGGAACATAATCGATTTGTTTGACTGATTTTGAACTTGTTTGGAGAGAGGTTGCCGAGACTTCAGTTATTTCACGATCCGATCACACGCGCAGACGAGCGAAATGATATTACTTGGCTATCAGGATTTCAGCGAGTGCGAAATCAATGGACTTATTAAACGGGCGGCTCGCATCTATGTGAATGGTTATGTTATAACGTGGTGCTGGTGCCCTTTCAACTTGTCAAACGCAGTATTAAGTCGTCCACAAAAGAATTTCGGCGAGAAAAACATCGAAAGAAAAGTTAACATCAATAACGTCTTTTTGAAGCCAATACTGAAATTCTGCTTGTCGTTAAAATGCCAGTGTTGGTCAATTACTCTGAGGATTTACATGAAATGTAGGCTACAGATAATATTTCGGACTCATCCACCGTTTTTTTTTACAACCATCTGAATATCAATCAAACGTAGAGCTATCTTGTCCCATATCCGATACATTGCCGGACATTGCTCGACTGGCTGTGAGTGCATTACTTCCTTTTTTCCTCCACTTGAAATCCTTATCAATGACAAGTGCTATTTTATCGACTTATATTTCTAAGTCGATCTAGAGTTGTAAAGTAGTAAGCGTCAGATCCGACTTCCAATATTCAGCCGTCGCCCATGAAAGAATTTTTCACGTCAGTAATCGAAAGACATATTCCGTGCGACAGTTAACACCAATTCCAATTGTGTGTGACATGAAAATCATAAAAACACAAGACGGTTTCCTAAAAGGAAGAAGAGGCGAACAAGTTTCAATTATGCCAGGAAGACATGATGGTGCTCTTAATCCATGACCATTATTCTTTATTCACATGAATTTCCAAGTAATTTTCCAGCCTCCCAGTCACGCTGTGACTGTGGTTGTTCATTCGAACACCATAACGGTTGAAACAAACGACATTCAAAATGCATGTTGTCCCGACCGGGGTAGTATCAAGCAGCTAAAACTTAAAAATTTTCGAGTATGCATCGAATAAAGTATGTTCGCGAGTCCAGGAAATTTGTTGCGATTCGTATGAGTTCTCGGGCTTTGTACAATTTCGGATATTTCATTCCCCGTGGTTGTTTTGAGCTATCATGTCGCTATCCAAAAATCGTGTTTTTTGCTTCACACAATGTCGGTTTCATCCTGATATCATCCGCCGGAATGAAATTCGAAACACTCAAGGCTCAAACATATCAGTGAATTGGCAGAAAGGTCTCTTTGATCGCCTTTACTGATTCATTCGATTTGGAAGAAACGTCCCGATCTATTTATATCCAGAACTGCAGCGGTTAACTAACCAAGACTGTGATCGATAAACTAGCACGCGAGAAAGCGAATACAAATGCTAGAGCTCTGGGAGGCGCTTAATTATGCTAGACAGCTCGATAATTTTGCAACAGAATTGTATCGATCCGAAGTATTCATTGAACGTGATGCATTCCCAATCTGTCACAGCTGTTATCTGTCGGAATCTGTTAACTTGTCCACGGATCTGTCTGTAGTTAATCAAGACGTGGCCATAAAGTCACAGTTTCCCTAGATCGAATAGAAAATGATGATCTCAAGTGAACTTTATTGACACGAGTGGCGACAGACGTTCCTGTTTGTAAATTCATCACCCGTTATAATCGATAACAGTAATGTTCTTTACAATATACACGAGTTTTTGGGAACTCTCTATTTCAGCTTAATTGGATTGCCAACATTTGTATGGAATGATAGAATATGTTGAGGTCGTGCAAGTTTCACAGCGGATGATCGAAAACTTGAAGAACTATACGGCACTATGCATTTCAACCATGGCTGTACAGCAACGGAGGAAAGATAAACGGATAATTTACTTTTGATATGTAGATTTCGAGAGAGCCAAGTTGACTGCTTCCCTCAACATTTATCTTTCACGTTTACGACTACTATGGTAGAAAATAGCCCAATGAGCTCCAGTACACACGGCTATCAGTTATTGTTTACTCTCGGCAATCATGCATTGCATAAAATGTGTTTTAGAACTTTGACATCTAGGTTGACAAAAATGTGATCTATTAGGTTTGACATAGAGAAATACATAGGAAGTTGGGACAGGTCAGCTTTTGCCAAGGCCTCAATCGATAAGACAATTTTTGCACTGAGGCTCTGGTTAGCTCTATATATACTCTTCTATATAACTCATAATTAAATCAAGTAATTTGATCTTGGATATATAGATCAAGATCTGTCATCATCAACAATTTTCTGGTCTATTCTAACTTAATTGAATATGGAACATGAATTCAGAGATCTTAGACTTAACGTAAAGAATATGACATTTAGAAAATAGGTCAAGGTCAGTGATATTCAATAGACTTCAGGTCCAGCCATATGTGGTATAAATTTGGACAATGTAGATATAATCCTTCATGAAATATTTTACTACATAGAATCCGGCATGGGTAAAAATGTCAATGTCAGCCATCTTCATCACACCTCTGGAACATCGCCAGATGTATGCATGGTATTCAATTGGAAAGACTAGCTATATTATTATTATTATAACAATAAGCATATCATAACAAGCAATATATGACCTTGATAACATAGGTCATGGTCGGTCATTTTCAATGGAAATCTGGCCCTTCACCAGAGGCATACGTAGCATGAATTTACAATGCCTGGCTATAATCCTTTTTGAGATATCGTGTCCACAAGAAAGATGGACAGACGGACGGACTGACGACGCCGACGACAATACCCCTCTGGCAAGATATGTCCGCGAAGAAAGCCTTTAATAGAGTTAAAGTCAGAAATGCAAAACGACAAGGCCCCAACTTAAAGAAATTGCTTACAGATCAAGTCTGCACAACATCAAAGTGCGCAGACGTACGATGTAAATGTTGTCTAAATCTCACTATTGTCAGTTCGTATCTCTTCCGGAAATCTAACAAACACTTCAAAATTAAACATAATATGAACTGTAATTCTAGAAATGTTCTGACTTGTAATGGATGTGGCGCTCCATACATAGACCAAACAGGGGACCGTCTGAAATCACGGACTCGTGTACACCGACAACAAATAGAAACACATAGATTACGTCATCTCAAAGTGAGTAAACATGTTGCAGATTGTGCTAGCCATCTTGAGATTAAATTTTCCATTTGTCCGTTTTTTTAAATTTAACACGGACGATGTAAGCATCCGGTTGGAAAAAGAAAAAATGTTCATTGAAAAATACGAGGAATCCCTCAACTGCTAATACCGAAAATATATCACTTAATTATTTGACCGATTCAGTCACTAAAACATTATTACAGTATTCGCTGATTGGTTCCAGAAAATGAGTTATCTGCGAATGTCTTCAGGTGCATGGAGACCAAGAACTGTAATGTACGCATGTCTGAGTACATGGAAACGCGCACACCAACCAGCAGTCGTCTCCCTGTAATCATTGTTTTGTATTTAACTATACTTGTTCTGTTATTATGACTTTATGTAACCATGCAACAATAATTGTAAACATGCTGCACTATATAAATTGTAAAGTGACCAATTGTTAACAAGCACATGGTGGCCTGATAGAATCAGAATGGATACATTTAAAATGACAACAGTAAGCTAAGTTTATGCACGAGAATGTGGATCTGTGTACATATGTGTTTGCTATCATCAGGTCATGACTACTTGGCTCAAAGTTCTAACAGCCCATATATCACTATTTATCAATATGTTACTCTCTCAAAACTAGTGTGTCAAAAATTATCATACACAACGTGGTGTGTACACTTTATACACTGCTTTGTGGACTTCTCCAAGCAAATTATGCCGAAAGTACACATCGATGTGTGCAAGACTTACAAAGTGTATATAGAAGGTGCACCCCGCTGTGCATGATCATTTTTGACACAGTAATTTTGAGAGTGTACACCTACATTGATACGAATCACGAAATTTGAAGACAGCTTCATAGATTGGTGGATTCAATTTTTTATAAATATAATTGCCACCTTCTATCTACAGTATATCAAATTTCAATATACTAAGAAGAATAGAAAAAACACCTTCATTAGGAAATATATGGTGACAAACTACAACAATTCTTCGTCCAGACTTCTCTGTTTTCTCTGCCATATTAACAAGACCATTAGGTGGTGAATGATTTCTGTTCTCATGAAGAGGACTGTGCTATTTCATAATAAAGAAGAACCCAATTAGTAACCGATTATGTCACCACTATCCTTGTATCCATTATTTTATGCCTCCTCACAATATTTCTGTTTTGTGGATTGTCAGATTTGCGAGACAATCCCTAAGCACGTTACCATCAACAAAAGGAAAACGTGATATTGAGACTGTGTATACTTTTCTTCGTCATTTAGTACACTTCTAGTCACGAATCCCAGGTAGCCGTCACTTGCGAATCATTAGTGAAGAGAAGTTCAAAATGGCGGTCGTGATGGGCATGGGAAGGTGTCATTTCCATGTTGGCAAAGAAGGGTATTACTTCGTGTTGAGACTGGATAATGATTCTTCAAGATACAATAATATCTTAGAAATATTCCGAATAGGATTCAGGGTATAGGATGAGAAGAAATTTACAAGAGAGAGAAAAGTAATTGCGGAGACTACACGAGAAAAATCACTCTTGTTGTTACGTCTGCAAAAGAAAATAAACATTGCTGCCCACTGTCAACAGCGTCGATTGACCTTTGAATTTGGGCTTTTCGCTGTTCTATATTTTTATTTATTTTTGGTTCTTTTGTTTGCCTTCTGTTACCTAATATATCAAATAAGCAACCAAAACTAATCCAATGCTTTAGATGTCATCACATTCTGGCCTGTTGCCCAATCGCCGTTGCCATATCACAATATTTCCCGGAGATGAAACTGTTTGAACCATGCTAAGAAACAGAATTTATTCATTTTCGTATTCCAGTTCAAGTTAGGGTAGATAAGTCCACTGTCTTGCATGAGGGGTTGCCAAAAAACTTTCCCTATGGCTCTCTGCCATTTTTTGCTGTAGACGAATGTAGGCCTATACGGACATCGTTTGGAGTTGCACTCATACATAAAATATGTCCATCCAAACACTCTTCTTTGTATGTCGTACGAATGATGTATGTTTGTAGCTTTGTGTTATATACTTGTTTATAATCGATTGATGTCTGTTGTATGTCGGGTGTACTTTTCAATCCCTAGGGGCATACGATCAGTAATAAAAGTTATGTGAACTTGCATGTACGTTGATGTCCTGTATATTGTAACATGGTGAATGGAATATCGATCATGGTGAGAAATAACTGAGCTGGACGTGAAAGACGATGTGTTCAGAAGCAGAAATGCCTTTAAATGTATCTTTAATGGAAACAAACTGCATTGCTTATTTAGAACCCGAAGTGGTCAATTGAAAACTGGCCCGAAAATAGGCAATTGCGAATAAAAAAAAAGTATAAAAGTCAGAGACATTTGTCGCCTTTTATTTAATAATGTCTTTGAAATAGATATTTCTTTAGCAATACTGCCCGTGAACGTCCGTTAGACTGATGGTAGTAAGGAAACAAATGCTCGGATGTCCCGTGGATGTCGTCTTCGGAAGTAAGTCTTGAGTACTTGTTGGCCAGATACTCAAGCTGTGTACAGAACAATATGACCAATAGACCAATATTGTGTGATAATCAAGCAGTGCAATTAAACAATGGTATCCGATTCTCACCTCTATGAATATACTCATGGGAAAGATTTTTCCAGGTATAGTCCTGCTGGATCTAGATATGGGGCTAGATATGGACAATCGAAATTTTATTGATGAGAATTTTATAACAATATATATACATCACGAAGAGATAATGTACGACGAAGAATGCTATCTGGAGAAAGACAGTGATTCATTTACCTTCAGAATGACCATGCAGCAAACAAACCCAGCAATACAGAATAACAAAAGTGTGTTAGGTTGACCAAAATTATAAAGTGAAATTTTGCTGTAACCAATCCAAGTATTTGATTACCGGAGTTTTTTCATAGTCTCATATAAACGACAGGTGATCAAGGACCTCTTGGATAATTTTAATGTATTCTACTTGGGAACAATAGATCGATGAATATAATGTTTCATCTTTTTGTGTTTCATAATGAAAGTTTCGACAAACACGTGTTCAAGACCGCTCTATATTTTCCCACCAGAATGTTCCTCCTTTCGAATTGTCGGGTTTTTCAACATATCTGTTTGCGAGCGGGTTTACAAAATAAACTGTGCCGTTTTGCTTTCCAATAAAACAATATTCAGTTTAGCTTGTATATTTCATCTATTGAGTGGTCATAATATAACAGTGCATTTTGATTGTAGCTCATTATTAGCAGAGCGCCGACTATTATCAGGTTACGTGTCATTCAAACTCCCAGTCTGAACACAGAATATTTTCAATTAGAAATGTCGGTGTTCGGTGAATATGATACGTTTCTAACTCATTATCGGCACAAAATTATGAACTATGATTCCTTTATTATAGCCAGACGATTGTCATTTTGACAGATACATTTTACACACAAACAGCGACGTTCCGTAATCTCAACCTCTAAAACGAATGCGGAAGGCGGTCAAAGTGTAATTTATTTCCCCTGTATTAAACCCATATTCGCATTCGTTGGAGTGCTATATTTTGTTTCACACGTCAGCAGTTGAGAGCTAAGGCATAGCATGTTCACCCAGTGTGTATGAGATACTAAAGCTACGTCTGAGAATCCACAGTATTCTCAGCTCCGAATGTTAGGTGCCGAGGGATGCTTTCCTGGAGGGTCATATGGTTGTTTTTTAGTCGCCAGGCGTCGTCAATTTTTCCCACCTCTTGCATATTGCTCCAAGTTATGCGCATCTGAACACGTGTGATCGTCTTCTGTCAACCGACAATCGTCTTCTTTCAAACGACGTCTTCTTCCGAACCACAGCGGCACCTTCGGCTGTCTTCGTTGATCGTGTTCATCATCGTTTACTACAAAAAAAAAGACGATGGTGCAAACGATCGATATAGTAGCTAAACATTTTTTCCCCGTCGTTTAAACGTCTCCACAGCAAACGATAGAATGGTTACGCTCCTTAAGCGATACGGAATATAAAACAGAAAATCAATAACTCACCATCAGCGGTCTGTTAACGCTGTCTCACGTTACTTTTCACATTTCACATTTACAACATATAACACGGGTATGTTCTCTGCAAGTTATATAAATATTTGCCAGATCTTATAAGAGATTTGTATTTACTTGGACGTTGTACACATTGAATATTACATCTCCGAGTGAAGAGCTCCTCAAACAATGTGACGATAAACGAATCTGTAGGCGAGATTTAGTTTTTCTTAAATGCCAAATCACTATCATCACCATTATTGATGAAACGTTGATTAATGAGCCTCGAAGAAATTACATGCCGAAAATCATATGGAAAATTTGAAAATCGCATCGTTTTACAGGACCAATATGCGTGTATTATTATTCCGCCATTATGAGTTTACCCAAGACCACCAGCTTCCACATTCGAGCAAATTAGCTCAAAATATAATAGAAATGTAATTAGACTGAAAAACACAGAATAATTCAGCTCACAATAAACAAAAATCCAACATACAGGGAGGGATCATTTTGACCCACACCCGGGTATGATAAGGTTAAATCTGGTATCGTTCTACAGAATTTCTTTAATATATACAATGTCGAATTGATCTGAAAGTCCATTAAAATTGTTGTTACAGTTCCTATGATTGCATAATTTTTGTCTCGGATGTAACATTGCAATTTCATATACAAAGATAAGTTCAAAAGATAAGTTCAAAAGATAGGTGAAGAAGGTCCGAGTACGTAGCATTATTGAAGATCCCTTGTATTAGACAGTTAATCAATTTTGTTCTTGTTATTTGGGATCCCCACAGACATCAGGGCAGGTGCATTGCTCTAATAACAAAATTCTCACTGGATTTCATTTGCCATCTGACTAGCAAATTGAAAATTTTTGAACACAGCTGCGGATTGGAAAAACGATTTTTTTTATTATGAAATTGCCACGATCTAACTACAGGATATCAATATCCACATAACTGAACAAAGAATTGGGAAAAACAGCTGCAACGGAAAATATATTCTTGACAATCTATCGATATAGTCTTCCTCAATCTCTAGATTGTTTCACCATAATACCACGACTACTATATTGTTCTGTCTCTCTGGAAGATGAGTTTGTTATTTCATAACCAAACACCTATCAATCAGTAAAGAATATGGTTAGATAACCACTTTCCTTGTCCTATTTATCATTTATGTGTTCTCACATTTCTGGTCTGTGGGTGGGCATGTTTGCGAGAGAATCCTAAAACGTATTATAATAATTCTGATAAATTGTATTTATCTTTTCAGCGTCTGTTGTCCTTTAATACCGTTCAGGGGAGAAGTTAAGTAGTCATCACCTGGGAAGCAAATTTGTCAGTTCTGTAATTGAAATTGGAATGATAAATGACACATGACTTTCAGTCTGTAATATTCGGTCCGAAAAAAAATGACATGTATACAACAAATCCTGATGCGCATTATCCTCTCTCATCAAGGCGTTTAATCCTGTTTGGAGCAAGACATGGTATTTTCCCCTTTCATCATCAAGAAGTAAAGAAAATAATGTCCGAATAGCAATATCAAACAATTTCACTGCAATCATGCCATTGCGAAAGGTAAATGAAGCATTCCAATCACCATGATGTATGAAGTTTTGCTCGGGGGGGGGGGGAGTTAATTACTTAGTGTAAGACGCGCTCAAATTGTAGCTAAAGTGCTCCAGTACAGGGATAAAGTAGCAGCATCTCTGTTCGCCAATCCACTGATCTTCCTACGAAGATGATACATTGGTTATGTATTAATGGTGGGACAAAGCGGATTATCTTAGTGAACCTAGACCAAACTCCAAGAGGGAGTTTGTAGGTAGAATAATTCGCATTATGCACAACCGAGTTTCACAAAAGTTCATACTCCTTATTTTTTTCAACCGATACTCACAGCTGTGCATTTCTGTTTGATATTGGACCTTCTTTGTTGATACCTGTAAAACTCATGCCACCAGCACGGATACATACGGATACATCACAGAGAAATCTATAAACCTAAGTGAACTGGAAAAGTATGCATTGCTAACCACCGGCTTATCGGAAACACTTTTATAAGCCTTAGTTTAAAAAGATAATTAACGTTGGCGAAGGATCTCTTAGTCAGATACTGTTTGATTTAATGTATAATATTGGTCTTTCTTTGTTAGTGTTGCTAATACACATCTCATTACCTGTAATTAAACGCAGCATTACAAGAGTGGTGGAAAACGATGTCGGTGTACTGGCAAGAAGTCATATGGCGCCTCAGGCAAGCATATACTGACTGCAAATTTCTAAAAACATCACCAGAACCAAATGTGATCCCTGTGATGACTTGTATCCCAGCTTTTATTTTAAATGTTCATGTGGAAATCTAGCCCTCTCAAGTAATCTGTTGGAAAATGAGCAACTACGTAACCGTCTTATAAAACGAAAAAAATGGCCTAAGCCTTGAAGTTCGCGCTAAACGGTCACCTGCAATCTTCATTATTTCATATCCAAAATTTACTTCACTGGCTGCATACATGTGATGATTGCGTCTGTGATTAATATTTGCGAACCCTGAGACAAAAAACTGACAACGAATATGACGCGAACGCAGGCATCATTTTCTTTGCGATAATATTTAAAATACAAGCGTCCATTCCGTCATTTGATACTCAACCATCGTCCATTAAAGAATTTCCGCATCCATAATCCAAAGACCTAATTAGCATCAGCACCAAATCATAGTATATCTATACATAACAATAAGTTAGTTTCCTGCAAGAGAGAAACGGTCAAAAGTTTTTAATTATGCCGGCAAAACATCATGATGTTCACACAAAATCGAATTTGTATCGCTGATCAGTATACTTATCGCAATGATTTGTGTTGTAAAGTCGTTATCTGGAGGATGGTGTATCCCAGTCACGCTTTGATTGTGATTGTTCATATGAACACCGTGATGGCTTAGAAGTATCTGAGTTCGTGTGATGCCTAGCCTCTGGTTAATCGAGATTAGACACAAGTTACGTAACGTAACGCCATAGATCTTGCACTCTAAGTTCATATTTTGCTATCAGCATGAGATATATTTCGCCAAATTTGAGTTTCTGCATGAAACCCATATGTATGAACTGGTCTTCTCCTCATGGTAATATTTTTAAATCGTTCTATCTAGATATATACTCCAAAACGCCATGTATATGTATTGCAAGCTGGAATTCTTGTATTCCTCACATCTATTTCCAAAAACTATCTAATCTTGTTTGAAAGGCGTTGGTTGTTGAGGCTGAAATGTTGTCAAAAACTATCTAATCTTTTCTGAAAGGCATTGGTTGTTGTGGCTGAAATGTTGCCTGACCTGTAGTCTCGGTTTCATCTTGTAGAGTTTCAGAGAGTTAACCAGAAGCGATCAAGTTATGTGAGTTACTTTTTAACGGATATAGCGATGCGCCGTCGCTAATGCCCGTTGTTGCGCACAGATTTGCACAAATTTTATTATACACCTTTATCAGCACACTTAAGCAATATCTATCATATCGTTAAGAATTTGATGACAAGAGTTTACCACCAGCGATATGTAACAACGCAATGTTTTTATTGAATTAATTTATCTTATAATTAATTTGAAGGCAGCAGCAGTTTCACATGTGAATCCAATTATCATCAACCAGCCAGGGACAGACATCCACGTTCAGCCGCCTAACTGCTTGGCTTGATGTAATATGAGTAATGACGTTGTTTCGCACCTGCCAATTTCTAAATATTCCGATCTCGGTACATCCATATTCAATTTGTGTTCTTAGGGTTAAGGAATGAAGAAACCATAGCACTTGTTCAGCTGCACGTACAGGGAGTGCAGAATCGCTAAAATCGAGGAGTGGATGTGTGTATGTATGTGGAAATTAAACGACGACTGTCTAGTGCATGTTCTGTTGGACCCATGTTGTAATATTCTCATGGGATCAATAGCTAGCTGCTTGTACAAAGTCTCAATAACTCCTAACATTCGACAAGTATTCCTGGTCTTTGGGATATTTCCGGTTACAATTGAATTCCAGAATATCTGCTCGTGGGGTCGTATGAATTCTTATCAGATTTATACTCTTGCCAATTCCACCACGGCAGTTAGCCAAACCAGAAATAGATATCACACCGACCAAATAAAAGAAAACAGACACGAGCCAACACCTGTGTACACAAGAATCTGGTCTACTAAAAATATGGATTGCATCAGGATATTTATACGGATGATTCTAAAGATGGTGACAGAGTAGTGTGTTTTACTAAACCTAATTCCAAAACTAAAACCTGGGTGTTTATTGCCGATGCCAAATTTATATTGTCAGCTGTAAAAAAGGTATTGGATCCACTAAAAGGAAAAATAGGTCACATTTTTGTTGAACAGCATATTTGTTGAAAGGGAAACCGACTTAAAAGTATTCTAGTTAAAATATGGTTTGGTAGTGCTTAATCTTGCCATATAACTCGATGAATCAAGCAACCCAGTGCTGGATTAGATATGGTTTAGCGTCTCTCTGGGTAATACAGACCTGCTATTTTCAGTCCTAACTTCTATCAACCTGTTGTA
>JAVTVY010051891.1:0-27642 GCA_036873755.1 Hanleya hanleyi
AGTCGGTACCAAAGGTAAGACGTAACACGCTAGCCAGAGCAGATCGATAGCCCTCCATGGTGCTAATATGAAACTCCCTATCCTGGTGAAGGTGAAGGAGGAAGTCAATTGCGAGGGAAATAGAATCGGGGACGGTATCACGTCCTCGGCACCAGGACCAATATAGGAACGTAGCAAGTAAGGTCCTACATATAATAAACAACCTTAAGGTTGATGACAGAACCATAAAGTCAAGTCTAACCATTGGTGTAACGGTCTATACAGGAATAAAGTACTTGATGGAGAAAGCCGGAAAAGCTGTCCAAGTACACCACGAAAACATTGTGTTGCTTAAGCACAATCCTAAGGTAAATGGATCTCAACACAATGTTTGTGTGTTAAAGTCAACATGGTTCATAGTTAAAACAACACTGTGCTGAATTCAATTAAAGGTGACTAGTCCGTCATTCACATTCCCGCTGTCGTCCTCAGAGAATATCCACGTCCATAACCAAAGACCTATTCCATATAACAGTATTTGATCAAATACTGCTGATTGTAATACAATTTGATATTCTGAACTCCAGACTGGAAACAACAAGGTCTGGACAGGACTCTCTTCGTAGAGTAACGACGAACCTAAGTAAATCACAATGTGAAAAACCCGAGAAGAATTGATACAAGTGGAAAGATGACGCCAAACGAACGGACAACCCCTCCCGCCGATGACCGACGATGAAGAATCAAAGGGGCCGATGAATGGATATAAAATATGCATCTCGCAAATGAAGAAATGACGTGACAAACGGCGTTATGGCGTACCGGAAATGTCTAACCGATGTAATAGAACGACGCACAGGTGTATGAGAGACACATGACGGCGTAATGAACCTGCCGTCAAAGGTGTAATAAGAAAGCGTAATGTGAAAAGTGCGAGAAACGTTGTATATGATAAACAACGTAGTGATTTCCAAATTCACAACAACTTAATGTATATACATGCTCAAACTGGAGCAGGATACAAACTTATAAAAGTACACGACGTAACCGAAGGGCGTTGCAAACAGTAACCCCGAAGTCGAATGTAATAAATTTTCCTTCTCTTTAAACGCAGTAGAGATGAACATATTAAATGTTTGTAGCGTTAATCACCAAATGTAAGCTCAATGAGATAAATGGGATTATAGATCTTTGTGTCAGAACATGAAATAATGTGTCTATGAATATGGTTACATTATGACCTCTCCCGATGTAATTTGTCTCCTGTACATGAAATCCAGTACTGGAGTTTTATATGGAGAGAATATTAAACATTTACAAGAATGTTACTATCAATAACCAAAAAGTCACACAATCGACATCCAGAACAAAGATTTTTCCAGGAAACTAAAACAAATCCTTAAAGGATTTTTAAATTCCCGAAGAGAGGAAAAACATTTAAGGTCTCTCGCCGGCAGGAGGTTATTCAAAATTTTTGAATTTGAAATGACCTAACACGAACCAATTTGTCGAGAAGCGGAAAAACAGTAAGAACATTACTAAAGAGCAGTTCGATGCTCTAGTAGACTGTACTGGTAATACAAACTTGGTAGAAAGAAACCATAGAAGACTTCACGACTTACGTGTCAATAGGCTTAACCTTGGCCGGACCAATAGATTCCCACTCACACTAGTTAAATTTTAAATTTTCTCATAGGGAAGAAATTAAAATTAGTGCATAAGTCCATCCGAATTATAAGCGTAACACAGTATACAGATGGAACAGCTTGGTGAGAAACAAAACAAATCACATGTATAAAACGAATTTGTGTCATAGTACAGAATCACAATAAACAGTGGGTAATAGAATTACTTACTCACGATAACCAACACGTGATCTCTTTGTTGATCGACACACCCATCACCACATAAAGAGATCAGCAAAGACGCTCATTAAAATGCAATAAACAGTCGTAGCATTGAAGTCCCGTAACAACCATTTATGCTATTATTATAACATCGTTTACATAGGGTTGAGATGTGGTTACGTACACAAAAACAACAAACACGTAAACATGAGAGGCAGAATAAAACCTCCGTAAGATCTCTCTTGAAGACAGGATATCAAAAACACATAATAATACTTGATATAACAAGCGATTACCTTCTTGGTATGCCACAGAATTGAATGGATGCAGGAGAGAACAATCAAAGTCCGAACAACAACAACAACATGAAACCTTGACGGACTGCTTATAAAGACTCGGATTTCCCCGGCGGAGAAAACCGAACCTCCCGCGTCAAACGAGGGTAGTTCTCACAATCCTGGTAATTTATACAACAATTCAGTGGATAAAATCATGAAACAACGAAACAAAAACTTGTTCGTTTAAAGTACATCACAATAGGCTCCATACTGACCGAACAAAAACGGAATGTTGGAGACTAATAAAACCTACCTCCAACACACCGGGTCGTAACTCAAAGTTTGTGTGAAGACGTAAAATTGACTACACACTGGCCTAAAGCAGGACTGTGTTATTTGTTAAACATGAGATTTCATAAAGACTTTTAGAAGAACATCGTCAGACGATCATTTCAAGAGAATTTAAAATCTCCGCCCCAAGTATTTAGCGACGTACGTCCAAAGACACTAAACACGTGGCCGACTAAAACGAATCCAACATTCGCCCCACAAATAGATCGGGCACGGAATTAAATAAACTATGTCCACGTTGTTTATTAGCTTCCTTCTTTTTGGAAGAGATATGTGGTACCGATAGACAGGCGATGGTAAAGAATTCTTTTGTCTGAAGGAGACAATGGAATGGCCAGGCAACCGACCTGGTCTTTGTTGACCGTAACAAAGGAACTGGTTTTGGATCGGCCCAGACAATGAGTCTCCAGACCGGGTCAAGCTGTCTAGTAACCTAGAATTATCATCGCGTAGGATTGTACCGCTTGGTGGTATGCATACTGACGCGGGAGACACTGAGTCTTGACCAGCTCGGTCAAGATCTTCATTAGACTTCATGTCATTAACTAAAGAAATTTCTAAGACCCGTCTGTCGATCTCACAAGAATGTAAAAGAAAAGCCCGACGGGCCTGGGCATAATTCTTCCAGGCCGCCGGATTCCATAATACACACTCCGCGCACGTGGACGCCCGGTAACATAAATCTTTACACGCAAAACAAGCTGTGTGAGCGTCTAAAGGGGAAACATTTTTCCCGCACGTACGACAAGGAATACAAGACGGAACTTCCGACATAATACAGTAAGTAAGTTCCGAATCAATAACAAAACTCAACACTTGATAAAGGATATACCAGCGAGACAACAACAACTAATGTTGTAAATTTGCCTCTAACACTTCCCTAGATGTGCACTGCTCGAGCAAACTGGAGAAAGAGGAAGAGAATGGGATGTGCATTGGCTTTTATGGTAACCACGTTGGGAAGAGTGAGAGCTCTCCTAGGGGCGGATAACTCTATCTCCTAGGGGAGATAATTTTCAATTTTTAACTTCCGTTTTCTACGTTTGATTGTGCAATTAAATGGAGATTTAAGCAATAATTGAAGCAGGTTTACGATTTAGGCAACGAATTTAAGGTTTAACGTCACGTTCAGCAATATTTCAGCTATTCCATGCAATGGGGTGCTGAGGTGACACAATACTGATGCTTATTAAGGATAAGTGGTAATGGTGTATATGTTAATGGAGAAGAACAGACTCTCTTCTTCACCACGACAGTTTAGTCCGAAGTCTCCGGCTGTTTCCGTAGACACAACATTCCGGTCAAGCGGACCCGGAAAGATATTGGTGAAAATTTGTCCGAGTGCATGGAACTTTGTACGTGGGTGAGAAATATTTTACGAGTGCAAGGATTGGATGGGGCGAGCACCGGGATTTCCAGTTCATGCACACGAAATGGGCTCCGAGCACATGGAAATAGATACAAGGACAGGAACTGAGGTATGTGCATGGAAGTGTTCGTAGGCCCGACTCCTCTTAAATTGTTGTCCAATTTACCTTTCTCCTGTCTACCTGCCACTGGTGCTTGGGGTTGTCTGGTGGCGTGTCGACCAACATTCAATTTCTGTTTTTTCACCTCCTCCTCCTCCTCCACCATATCACCCCAGTTGAACGGAGACGCCGTCGAGGACGACACACTTCCTTCCGAATCTGCGGTCTGGGACGTGAATCGACCCCGACTGGTAGAATTCGCCACATCACTAGTAGACACTTCTTCATCACTAACTGTGTCCCAGTCATTCAGACTAACACCACTCTCAACTTTTGTATGACCTGTATGAAAACTATTCGATGGGTGACTGGTGGAAGACACGGACTGTCCTTTTTGGCGCAGATCATCGAGGAGTTGTCTCTCTTGACGAAGTTGCTCCTCCTTCAGCTTTTCTTCCTCTTTACGTTTTTGTGCCTGAAGTTTACGTTGTGCTTGCCGTTGTTGTTCTTGCAGCAGTTCCTGTTGTTTTCGTTCTTCTTCCTCACGCTGCTTTTGCTCATCTCGAACACGCTTTTCCTCGAGACGTTGTTTCTCTCGTTCAGCTTTTTCCACCTGGGTCTTTTGAAGTTCGTCTGCCATTTTCTGCATTTCCTACAAAGTAGTAATTCAAATAATCTGAGAACAGTCATCATGTTTATTGTCTCTTTGTTTTTCAATGAATTGAATTACAGAGGAATGGAAAATGAAACCACCATCACTATGTATAATCCAGGTTTTCCAATATAAATCTCACACAAAGTGTGTAGTAAGGCCCGATCTGCTGGGAGCTACATCCATAAATTTCTAGGTGGTCCATTATCATTTCTCCTTGTATGCTACAATATTGAGATATGTTTTCAATCATTAACTGGTATAAATTTGGCAAATATGCATAAACTTGCCCTACTACTCAGAGAAAGGATCATTATGTCTATCCTAATTAACATTTCGGCAAATTCAAGTTAAAGATATGTCAGATATCGCTAGTTACAGATTTTACTTCCCGTTGAATATGTCAAAACATAGCAAGAAACAACAATCAACTACACAGAAACGAGTAGTTATGTTAAGACAGAAAATAAACTCCCTTAGCGGTTACATCAGTAATTTCAAAAATTTCTTTTATTCTGCATCAGAATAGAAAAAAGTGACTTAAAACAGCGTCAACTCACGTTTGAAATTGGGCTTTCATATGTTTTTGGCTTATTCATATTTTAGCATGGGTTTTTCATGTATCTAAAATATGACATCTTGAACCAAAATAAATCTAATGTTTTCACAGTCACCATATGTGCTGCGATAGACAAGGCCACTGTTAATTAATTGTTTGTTTCTCGTAACCTTGCTTGTAAATATACACATGCTGAGGGCGATAATTACTAATTATTAACATGCAAACCAATGGTATACAAATATGAAGAAAATGAGCAAGTTTTACTCATGAAAATGTAAATCCCTCATGGATTTTAATTATTTGCCCTCAAAATATAGATAAGGGCTTGTTACGGGAAACAAACCATTAATTATTAGCAGCCCAAGGGTGTCATATTTTAAATATATTAAAATGAACACGGCTCAAATGTATGCCCCCCCCCCCCCCCTTTAATCTGACACTGCCCTGCCATTTTTGTTCTGTTCTGTATTGGTCTGTGGAGGCCTAATTTGTATGATTATAAAAATTCTGTTTCAGTCACTTTTTTCGGCATGCCTCGCATAATACATATTCCAAGTTATGAGACCTACATTCCTTGGGAGTATATTGTTGTGAAATTATGAAGCGATCGTGAACTTTGAATTTTGCACCCAATTCACACTTTTTGGGGCAATTTCATAATTCAGGACCTATGTGGTCTGCTTTGGAATGTCGAATAACAATTTTATAGCCATTTTCCTGGTCCAAAACGGTTATGGACTGAGATCCAGCCTGGACAAATAAATATATCCCATTCACTTAGGTTTGATGAACAAAAGGCCATAATTCTTGAAAATATAACCGAAAGCAGAGAAACTTCACGCTGTACAACTATGGGGCATTGACCACATATCATGCAAATTCCATACTTGTCCATACAATATTAACCGAGATCCAGTCCGGACAAGTCCCAATTCACAAAGATTTCAAGAACAAAAGGGCCAGAACTCTTGAAAATATACGCGAAACGTGGAGAAACTTCACGCTGCAAAACCACAGGGCACTGACCACATATCCTGCAAATTCCATACTTGCCCATACAATATTAACCGAGATCCAGCCAGGACAAGTCCCAATTCACAAAGACTTGAAGAACAAAGGGCCATAACTCTTGAAAATATATGCGAAACGCAGAGAAACTTCACACTGCACAACTACAGGGCACTGACCACATACCCCGCAAATTTCATAATTGTCCATACAATATTAACCAAGATCCAGCCCGGACAAGTCCCATTCAGAAAAAGGGCCATAACTCTTGAAAATTATACCGGAACTCAGAAAAAACTCTACGCTGCACAACTACGAGGCACTGGCCACATTCCATGCAAGTTTCAATCTTGTCCATCAAATATTAACCGAGATATCGCGCGGACAAAAAACTCGGACGGACAGACAGTCAGACGGACGAACGGATGGCCAAAGTGATCGCTATATGCCCCCCCTCTAATTAGAGGGGGGGGGGGGCATAATTAGTAAATGAACAAGCCAAAAACAGATGAAAGGCCCATTTCAAATGAGAAGGGGGAGGGGTGTGTGGCTTAATGTCACACTCAAGGTTGTTTCACTCATATGGTGACAGCCAGTTTGTTTGGTGGAGAAAGCCGGAGTACCCAGAGAGGACCACTGCCTGTTGGCAAGTAACTGACTAACTTTCACACATGGACCAGCTGGGCTTGAACCTGTGCCGGTTCAGCGGTGTGAGGTTAGCAGTCACCAGCAAAGCACCTTAGACCACTCGGCCGCTGAGGGCCCCCTGGGAGAGAAGATTTTTCACTTGTATGGTATATGAGTGGTTGGTGGTATACAGTCATTAGTGAGATAGAATAAATGGTGTATGGGTTGTTGGGGTCAGAAAAAGTAATCGAAATGGCGAAGAAAAAAAAGTGTTGACAGGCAGGATTCAGAATGACCCGCATGCTGATCAGAAACCTAGAACTTCTTTATCTGGCCTTTCTGAGACCTTACAAATGTATCATTGAAAGTATGCAAATAATGGTTTTCTATAGACAGAATCTTAACAAGCTGAGAGGACATGAAGGAGGACAGCAAATGTCAGCATATCAGTTTTCTGTTTTCCAGAATTGACTAAAGTTCATGGATTGGCAATTGTGAACCACAAAGTCAGGAAATGTGCTTTAATGTAACAGTTGTTTGAAAACATTGGCACATGTCGGTGATTAAACAAAATTATTTGCCTATTAGGCAACTGACTTTTTCCCTAATGCCACAATTGTAAATTGGTTTGCAATATCTCCCACATGCTTACTGCCCCATGAGGCTCCCGGGGTGTCATTGTGCACACATCAGGTCATGGTAAGAATAGGTCTCAGCCCCTCAGAGAGCTTGTCGTAAGAAGCGACTAACTGGGGCACCCGTAGGGTTCTCGGGTGTGAATAGAACCCCAGGGGAAGTCAGGTAGAAGGCATCACATTGACAGCAGGGGTTACTTGATAGTATAAGAATGTACTCCTAGTGAGTATGTCTGAAGATTTAAACATGTATATGCAATCTCAAACTGATTAAGCCTGGTTAACTGATTAACCCTGGTTAACTGATTAACCCTGGTTTGCTGAAAGGACAATAAGGCACATCAATTTTATTTTTTGTTTCACGGGCGGATTTTGATTTTATTGGACATGCGGTGGCAACGACTCACTGGTTATTAATAATAATTACGGGCAATCCTCTAATAATTCAATCACCCTATTGAAATTCAATCACTCCCAATTTTGTGAGTAAAATTCAATCAGCTGCTCTAATAAATTTGATCACCATCTAAACTCATTGAAATAACAAAGGAATAATGGATTATCTGCATGATTTTGGATTACTTTGTCAACTTCCTGTTCTAATAAATTTGATCACTCTGTTTTTTTTCTTTGGTGAGAGTTGTCATTTCCTGTGACTGAATTATTAGGAGAATTCCCATAACCCTGATCTGTTGGATCAATTGTACAGCTAACAGATGAAGGCTAAGGTAATGGCACGGACACAATCCAGGATATGCTGGCCTATGCAAACCTTTTCTCGGCGTCTCTGCTCGGCCAACAACTGTTTCTTTGACTTCTTTTTCTGCTGTGCTGTGTTTGCATTCAGTTTCGTAGCACTGTCTGATGCTTTCCCTTCAGCCTGAAAAAACAAAACAATTATAAACTATTTTGGCAATGGACAATTTCTGCAGAGAATTTTGTGATTCTTGGCCGATGATATAGGCCTAATGCCAAACGGTTTTACAGACGGACAGCTTGTACTGTTTGGTCTTCAACGGTGAGTGAGTGAGTGAGTGAATAGAATTTAATGTCGCTTTCAACAATATATCAGCTATATCACGACGAACCAACTAAGCACCACCCAGCCCAGTTGTGTTCCTGCTACTTAAAAGAAGAAATCTTTGAAGCAGCATGGAACCCGACACCCTCCATCCACCCTATAAAACACTGAAGACCATGCACAAGACGCAGACAGGACGCTTACATGGTGCAAAAAAGACAAGTGATATTACAGTGCTAGACATCACCTTATGTTTGGTCTTCAAAAGGAATGAAGAGCCTTTTGCCTAATTTGGAGTGTTCAAACTGTAGTGAGAATAGGTTTTCTCACTTGTCAGTATTAGACTTAAATGAACATTGTCAGTGATGCAGGTGCTTTATTATTATTACAAGAGTTGTCTCCCCTTTCTCACCTGGTAGAGGGCGCTGATTGCCCTCTAGCCAATGAGAGTAACTCGCGGGCTTGCAAAAGAAGCCAGAGAAGAGACACACCTTTGACAGACAAGACGTGACAGACGACTTCTCTCAGGGTTTTAACCGGCAGGTAAGCCTGTCTCCTATACTGGCTGATATCTATGTAGCTGTAATTACTACAATTGGTGTATTAAGCGTAGATTTGTGGTTATTTTTAGGCAAATTTACGCCTTGATGGCGGTCTGAATGCAGTGTCTAGATCGGCAGCCATTTTGATGTTTTCAAAATTTGGGTGTGAAAATCTTCATTTCCGAGTCCTGACTAACTTGTTGGCTTTCATTTACGATTGGGTCGATATAAGCTGGAAGTGCTTTACTTTATAAAAGGGGTTTTGTGAAAATTTGAGCTTCCAGCAAAGTTCTGGAATATTTTATTTTCTCGTCGGCATGGACACGTTTTTCGGGAGTTGAGAAGCTGTTCAATGGCGGATTTTCCAAATTAAAGTGCGTAGACTTTCATTAGTTGTTAACTAATGATTATACAGCAATAGTTCTCAAGCTCTGTGCAGTATATGGTATGGCTTGGCAATGATTGTTCCGTGAATTGAGCCAAAAAGTCTGTGTTGTGACGAAAATTGGACCCTTGATAGTCTTCTTTTTCGTCAGATCGGCTTTATTTGCCAAATTTGTCTTGGTATAATTTATCGCGAGTGAAGCGGGGTTATTTTGAACTACCCCAGTTTACAAACGACAGTAACTTGAAGGGTAACATTCGGGAATAAAAAGGAATAGGATTGTAATTGTTTAGGTTGGTTAAACAGCCTGAGTATAGCGGGCAAACTTGCCTGGTGGTTGCCTTCAATATTGCACCTTAGATTTAGCTAGAGTTTTGTATGATTTGGTGAATTTTGATGTATTGGTTTTTCAGAGGTAGTATTTGGTAGGGAAAATTAGGATTAGAAGTTGGGATAAAGGTTTTGACAGGTGCAATATTTGAATGGTTTATATGTTAATGTTTGTGTGGTCATGTATGTGTACCGGTACTGTTTGTGTGTCCATATGTGTATTTTTGTGTTTTGTTCATAGTCCTGTCCCATGATAATTATATTTTTTATGTGCTCAGTGGTTGGGTTGGTAATGTTGGGGTTTTTGGAGAAGATTTTGAGCATGGGATGAAGTTTTAGTGACTGAACGCGGTCAGATTAGTCATTTCCTTTCGGTTCGGTGATTGAGTTTGGGGTACAGGGTCAGGATCAGTCGTGCTGTTGACAAATTCTGGTTCAGAAGCAAGATTGGTATTTGCGTCATTAATTTTTCTTTTGTGACCTGAATTTGTCATTCTTGCTGTGTCACTGGTGAAGTTTTGCACGGTTGTCTTATTGGGACTTGTTCGTGGGAGTCTATAGCACTGTCAATTTCTGTTGGCTATTTTTCACTGGTGTGGTCGACTTAAAATGTATAGCAATAGTTTGACTTTGCATTATCGGTCAAACTACGTTGACTTTTCCGGTGGTCAGTTTTTGTGAATTTGATTGGGACATTCACTGAAAATCT
This sequence comes from Hanleya hanleyi, assembly GCA_036873755.1. Classification (NCBI taxonomy): domain Eukaryota; kingdom Metazoa; phylum Mollusca; class Polyplacophora; order Lepidopleurida; family Hanleyidae; genus Hanleya; species Hanleya hanleyi. Next base: position 10,396 of record JAVTVY010051891.1, read on the forward strand.
ATGGCCTAAAGGCTAGAGTTCAATTTAGTAATTTTTGGAATTCGCCCAATTTCATCGTCAAGTTCACCCGGCTATTTTGCCTGGTAGCTATTGCGCGAGGGATTAGCTGGTGCTTACGTTGAATGTGGGGGATTTTCTCTCATTTGATTGAAATTCTTGCTAGCCATGGCATAGAACATTCAAATTAATGTTTCAATAGATTTGCTAATATATTGGTACCTAGTTTTTTTTTGGACTTGGTCAAAATTTATCCTCATAGCTTGGCTACTAACTTCGTGGCTTTTCGTGAGGTGTTACTTGTAGCTGAATGCTACCTGTGAGTTTACATAGTGAATACATAAATTGCTGGTGTTCATTCTGATTTGGTGAGTTACACTGTACAAATTGAATTGATCTCATATTCTGTGGTGGTCAGTATACACTGTAAACCTTGATGGTGTACTCAATGGTGACTTACACTGTAAAAAGTGTGAGTGATCAGTGTTGCTGAAATACTCAGTATTTTGGGAATAATAAATTTTGAGTTTAAACAAACAGTCAATATTTTGGTGGTGGGGTGTTAACAAACTTGTACCATATTTAATCAGATTTTGATCCGGTGAATGCGGTTGATTGTTTGGTGTTCATTACAACACAAACTCTGATTGTATTTTGAGATTTGATTGTTGACATATCAACACTGCACTCAATTTGATTGTGGTCTGGTGGTGTTAAGTGGCACCATCTGATTTTGATTGGGAGTTTAGTGTTTATTCAAACACACCTCCTTGGATTTACTTTGGGAAAAAATTTTGTTTAAATTTTTCTTCTGAGAGTTGACATATCGGCGCTACACTCAATTACATAGTGGTCTGGTGGTGTCAAGTGACACCATCTGATTTTGGTTGAGTGATTGGTGTTTATTAAAACATACACTCCTACATTTAGTTAAAAAAAAAAAAAAAAAAAAAAAAAATTGGTGTTGGCATATGAATGTAGCAGGGGTCCGTCTAGTTTCCACGGAACTTAAGCCTTTGGGAGGGGATATTTTACGGGAGGGTCGGGGTGAGTCTCCATTGAGACTTGTTAATTCTCCCGAGCTACCGGTAGCCAGTGAATTACAAGCGTCTAGTCCGTCATTCATAATCCAGCCGTCGTCCATTAGAGAATATCCGCGTCCATAATCCAAAGATCTATTCCATATTCCATATAACAGTATTAGCACCAAATTCAAAAAGACAATCATAGTATACATGACATAGGCTTGTTTCCTGCAAGAGAGAAGCGGTCAACAGTTTTCAGTGATGCCGGTAAGACATCATGATGTTCCAAAAATATCAAATCTGTATCGCTGATCAGTATTCTTAATCCATAATATTCGTATTATATAATATTCGTAGCCCCTATTAACAGAGTTACCTGTTACTGTTGTGGCAAAAATGGACATAAGAGCTTCCAATGTCCCCAAGTACGATGCCATCTTTGTCGCCAATTAGGGCACATAAGTCGAAGTTGCCCCGTTCGCACTAATCTTGATGGGTTGGTTACCACGGGAGGACCTGCCTCGCCGGGTGGTGCCGGGTTGACTGCTGCTGTTAGAGGCGTTACCGTGTCTGGGGCTCGGGAGGGGGCAATGGTAGTTCCGGTCAGGGTTGGGTCAGTTCCAGTGAGAGCTATAGTGGATACTGCTTCTCAGGTTACAGTCACGAGTCCAGACTTATTTGAAAAGTTAGGGCTTACAGGGCTGTCATCTACTCCCATTAAGCTAACTGGTGCATTTCAGGGTACGGCCAGTATGGGAATGTTGGTTCGACAGGTTCCCCTTTCTGTTGCAGGGTTTAATTGCTTTGGAGACATGATTGTAGCTCCGGTGGTTCAGGATTTGTTACTGGGTTCGGACTTCCTGTCTGCTTACGACTGTGTTGTTGATTTTAGGAAGAAGGCCCTGGTCATTGGGAACATGGGGGTTCCTGCAGTGAAATGCTAATGCATGCTGACCGGTTTGGACAGTGCCTTAGTTTAGTTCTGTTTTAGCATTGGTAATGTTAGGGGGCAATGCAGATTGACAGTGGGCATTGGCATGTGGTGCCATCTAGCACACTGTTTTGAGTTGATTTTGATGTTGGTGATGTCTTTGTATTTTGATGTAGGTGATGTGGCATTTTGGTTTGATGTTGTGTAGGTTGTTTTTTGGTTTTTTTGGGGGGGGAAGATAAAAGAAATGATAAAATGTCTGACAAGAAATCTGTGATATGTGTGGATGTTGAATAATGATGTGGTGTGTTGGATAATGATGTGTTGTGTGGGCCTATATTTTAGAATGATTATTTTGGGCAGATTGAGTGTTTAGTAGAGTGTGGTGTGTGTACCTATTTTAGAACAGTTGTGTGTTGGAAAAATGTGCAGTGTGTGTTGCGTGGTGTGTGATGGAGATATGTTCAACTTTTTAGGGGGTTAGGAGAAAGGCTTGAGTGAAAGTGGAGTGGATGGGGTTGTGGAATGGTGGGTTGGGTTAAATTTTATCTGTGGGTTCAGCCCTCACGGTTGGCACATCATTCGGCAATGGTTAAATGGTGTTAAATGTAAGTTACTTGGATGCTACATGAGTTTTTGCCGAGGAGAGTGCGAATTGTGAGGGATGATTTAACAAGGGGAGAGAATGACGGGGCAATCTATGTTGGAGACACAGGGCCAGAGGAGTTTGTGGCCACAACTCTGCTTGTGTCTTCTCTATGGAAGCCCCAGTGAGATATGTGACGGTGTTTGTCATCCCGGTCTAAATTTAATGAATCAGGGTCTGAAATAAAAGTCAGACATCGGACAAGCCTTGACCTTGTTTGGTTAAATGCTCGCTGTGAAGCATTATGTCTGATCAAATTCGGGGATTATTTTGGATATGTTTATTCAGACAATGGCTAATTGATTATTGGCAATGCGGTAACATTAGCAACGCAGTGCACTTCTGTTCAATGGATTCCGATATTCCTTCTGGTCCTGCAGCTTCATCCACATGTTGAGTTGACGTGTTAGCAGCACCTTGTGCACGGGTGTTTCATATGCGTTGATTCTTCATGCGTGTGTCTCTGTTGATGCATACAGAGGATACTGGTTTCCTGAAGCCTTGAGCTATATGAGTTGTCCCACAATGTATGAAGGACTGACAGGCAGTTACTGTTTTAGTCAGACTATGTTCGCTAGCCAGTCAATCAACTATTGAGAGACAGTGTCTTGCAGTTATTGCCTCAGTCAGACTATTCTTAATGGGATATCTGATATAGCCAGTCCCTCTAGTTAGGGGAGTCTGGCAGTTACTTCTTGATCAGCCTGTTTCTTGACAGGCTGTATATTGTAGCCAGTCTTTCAATTTATCAGGGACTGATAGGTGTTCAAACTGAGCAAGCTCTCAACGAGTGCTGACAGTCTAAAAGTTATTGTCGCTATTGTCGTTAGTCAAAACTTGATAGACTGTCTGATATAGTCAGTCCCTCAATGTAGCAGAGTGTGACAATTACTTTAATTACATTAGTCAGTCTGTTTCTTGACAGGCTGTATAGTGTAGCCAGTCTCTCAATTTAAGAGGGGCGGACAGATTATAAAATGTCCGGTGCATTTTGTGAAACTTATTCTCGGACTGTCTGATATAGTTGGTCCCTCAATTTAGGAGAGTCTGGCCATTATTTCAGTTGTCAGTCTGTTTCTTGACAGGCTGTATAGAGTAGCCAGTCTCTCAATTTAAGAGGGGCTGACAGATTATAAATTGAGCGAACCCTTAATTTATGAGGGGAAGGGGAGGTTGGGGGGAAAGGTAGATTCCAGAGTGAGTCGGACTGGTACCAAAAGTGGGTCAGTTCGCTCCAGCTCCTTTGGATCTCCTTGGGGAAATTAGAGGTCTGCTGAAAAATCGACCTGAGGGTTGGGGTTAGAGATCAGCTTCCATGATGTGGGGTTGGATATTTTATATCGGACTAATTTTACGTAGATTGTTCTTAGGTTATGTCCGGTTTTTAGCCCAGTTCAAAGTAGAGAAAGCTTTAGGTACAGTTGCGTACTTTTATGGTATGTTTTTTTATCATTGGGAATACTTTGCTGGAGTTTTAGACTCTGTCGGTCGCTGGTATGCCCTTCCCCAAAAAGAAAAGGGAGAAGGGTGTAGTGAGGTTTTCTCACTTGTCAGTATTAGACTTAAACGAATATTGTCAGTGATGCAGGGTAGACAGGTGCTTTATTATTATTACAAGAGTTGTCTCCCCTTTCTCACCTGGTAGAGGGCGCTGATTGCCCTCTAGCCAATGAGAGTAACTCGCGGGCTTGCAAAAGAAGCCAGAGAAGAGACACACCTTTGACAGACAAGACGTGACAGATGACTTCTCTCAGGGTTTTAACCGGCAGGTAAGCCTGTCTCCTATACTGGCTGATATCTATGTGGCTGTAATTACTACAAAACAATACATCATTCTTTTTCATTGTTTCTTTCATGCTTCAAACAGTTGAAGCGAACAAATAGCCGCCATTTTACTCTGAGCGGTTGCTAAGGAAGTGACAGAGTGCGCATGCCCAGAGACTACGGATGACGTCACTCGGGAAGCTGCGCTATCCCCCTTTCGCAATAAAAGGATGTTTCCGGGACCCCACATCATAAGATAATGAGCTTCTGCCATATATGAATGTCTCCATAAGAGTTCTTATATATTAGATTGCTGATCTAACCCAAATTCACGTTACAGCTTGGAACTTCCGCTTTCCAATGATATGCGGCAACAACAACGCCAATGACAAATGGGTGTTGTCAAGGACTAAAACTTGCAGATTTCAGGCAAATAATGACGAGACAGTTCAACAACATGAGTAACTAGAGGTTCCGCTTTGACCCTTGAGTTGCCGCTCCGGCATGAAGCCTATGCTGGCTGTTTTTTTGAGCAAAAACATACGTCTCCCCCAACCTCCCACCTTGCCTTGAATGGGCGCATAATTTAAGGGAAAGTGCTATAAAATTAATGTAGCAATAAGTATCTTAAACAAAGCTGCGTATCTAAAAATATTAATTACAAAGAAGCGATTTTCATTGTATATACATGTACAAGTAGATGAACGGATGGACGGACACCGGACACGGACGAATGCATGCACACATACACCAAAACCCGATCAAATGAGGGGGATATCCCAATGAAGCTTCCATCCAAATTTGGTGAAATTCCGTCCAGTATAGTTCTCCAGATATCTTGCAGACAAGCCCTGTATATACATGTACAAGTAGATGGACGGACGGACGGACACCGGACATGGATGAATGCACGCACACACACCAAAATCTAATCAAATGAGGGGCTATCCCACTAAAGCTTCCATCCAAGTGGGGTGAAATTCCGTCCAGTAGTTCTCAAGATATCTTGCAGACAAGGCCTGTATATACATGTACAAGTAGATGGACGGATGGATGGACACCGGACACAGATGAATGCACCCACATACACCAAAACCTAATCATATGAGGGGGCTATCCCAATGAAGCTTCCATCCAAGTTTGGTGAAATTCCGTCCAGTAGTTCTCCAGATATCTTGCAGACAAGCCCTGTATATACATGTACAAGTAGATGGACGGACGGACGGACACCGGACATGGATGAATGCACGCACACACACCAAAACCTAATCAAATGAGGGGGCTATCCCACTGAAGCTTCCATCCAAGTTTGTTGAAATTCCATCCAATAGTTCTCAAGATATCTTGCAGACAAGGCCTTATATACATGTACAAGCAGATGTACGGACGGACGGACACCGGACGTAGGCATGCACAGACATGAAAACCTAGTCAAATGAGGGGGCTATCCCAATGAAGCTTCCATCCAAGTTTGGTGAAATTCTGTCCAGTAGTTCTCCAGATATCTTGCAGACAAGCCCTGTATATACATGTACAAGTAGATTGACGGACGGACGGAGACCGGACATGGATGAATGCACGCACAAACACCAAAACATAATCAAATGAGGCGGGTTATCCCACTGAAGCTTCCATCCAAGTGTGGTGAAATTCCGTCCAGTAGTTCTCAAGATATCTTGCAGACAAGGCCTGTATATACATGTACAAGTAGATGGGCGGACGGACGGACACCGGACACGGATGAACGCATGCACACACACCAAAACCTAGTCAAATGAGGGGGCTATCCCAATGAAGCTTTCATCCAAGTTTGGTGAAATTCCGCCCAGTAGTTCTCCAGATATCTTGCAGACAAGCCCTGTATATACATGTACAAGTAGATGGACGGACGGACGGACATCGGACATGGATGAATGCACGCACACACACCAAAACATAATCAAATGAGGGGGCTATCCCACTGAAGCTTCCATCCAAGTGGGGTGAAATTCCGTCCAGTAGTTCTCAAGATATCTTGCAGACAAGGCCTGTATATACATGTACAAGTAGATGGACGGATGGATGGACACCAGACACGGATGAATGCACCCACATACACCAAAACCTAATCAAATGAGGGGGCTATCCCAATGAAGCTTCCATCCAAGTTTGGTGAAATTCCGTCCAGTAGTTCTCCAGATATCCTGCAGACAAGCCCTGTATATACATGTACAAGTAGATGGACGGACGGACGGACGGACACCGGACATGGATGAATCCACGCAAACACACCAAAACATAATCAAATGAGGGGGGGCTATCCCACTGAAGCTTCCATCCAAGTGTGGTGAAATTCCGTCCAGTAGTTCTCAAGATATCTTGCAGACAAGGCCTGTATATACATGTACAAGTAGATGGGCGGACGGACGGACACCGGACACGGATGAACGCATGCACACACACCAAAACCTAGTCAAATGAGGGGGCTATCCCAATGAAGCTTCCATCCAAGTTTGGTGAAATTCCGTCCAGTAGTTCTCCAGATATCTTGCAGACAAGCCCTGTATACACATGTACAAGTAGATGGACGGACGGACGGACACCGGACATGGATGAATGCACGCACACACACCAAAACATAATCAAATGAGGGGGCTATCCCACTGAAGCTTCCACCCAAGTGGGGTGAAATTCCGTCCAGTAGTTCTCCAGATATCTTGCAGACAAGCCCTGTATATACATGTACAAGTAGATGGACGGACGGATGGACACCGGACATGGATGAATGCACGCACACACACCAAAACCTAATCAAATGAGGGGGCTATCCCACTGAAGCTTCCATCCAAGTGGGGTGAAATTCCGTCCAGTAGTTCTCAAGATATGTTGCAGACAAGGCCTGTATATACATGTACAAGTAGATGGACGGATGGATGGACACCGGACACGGATGAATGCACCCACATACACCAAAACCTAATCAAATGAGGGGGCTATCCCAATGAAGCTTCCATCCAAGTTTGGTGAAATTCCATCCAGTAGTTCTCAAGATATCTTGCAGACAAGGCCTGTATATACATGTACAAGTAGATGGACGGACGGACGGACACCGGACACGGATGAATGCACGCTCACACACCAAAACCTAATCAAATGAGGGGGCTATCCCACTGAAGCTTCCATCCAAGTTTGGTGAAATTCCGTCCAGTAGTTCTCAAGGTATCTTGCAGACAAGGCCTGTATATACATGTACAAGTAGATGGACGGACGGACACCGGACACGGATGAATGCACACACACACACCAAAACCTAATCAAATGAGAGGGCTATCCCAATGAAGCTTCCATCCAAGTTTGGTGAAATTCCATCCAGTAGTTCTCAAGATATCTTGCAGACAAGGCAAGGGGACGGACAGACATCCATCCAGACAGACAGACATCCATCCATCCATCCAGACAGCACAAACACTAGATGTCTCCCCCCAACATAGTTGGGGGAGACATAATTAAGTATTGATTAAACTATTTTAATGATAATGTCAGCCACTAAATTTATTTATGTGAAATTTGGGCACATTGTTTCGCAAAAAAATTCAAAATCTCATTTTCAATTTTTTTATTGTTCAGCCCCAATACTTCAACCCGCAAGGATTTTTCTCAAAAACAATTTCTTAATGATTTCTCTGTGAACATGGTGAACATGGTGAATTGATGTGTTTAATGGGAATAATCCATTTTATGTCAGAGATAGAATGTTTTTATTTGGTTATTCAACAGTAGGGCGCAGCCATAAGATACGTCCGAGTTAAAAATAAAATACATCAATGTTGAGGAAGAATGACATCTGAGTTGAGTGCAGGCAAGATTAGAGTTGTGGCGAAGAAAGTTTGAGGTTTCAGATGATGTCTCCTCTTTTACATCTCATACAAATATGGCAGCATATGTTAACCCTAGTGCTGTCGGACAGTTATACGCTGGTCGAAGTCGGAGTGCCAGGCTGTCAAGCAGAGTTAAACTGTTCAAAATGGGCTCAAAAACGGCGACTGAATCGGTTGGAATTGATAAATAAATTGAAATAATGGATGGTATTTGATGCACGATACATCAATTTGAAACCCTGAACATATATTCGGAACATATTTGGCATTTTACAGCTTTAGAAATATTTAGGAATCGCAATTCGGCAAAAATAGTGTACCATAAAACTCACACAAGGAATTTTATCACGTTCAGAATACGACCGATGAACGGTCTGTTTTGCTTCTTCTCGACAAAATAACTCGTCTAAATGCTTATAGATGTCACGGGTTGTATTCCTGATTTACTTGTAGCATAACGAATATTCAAAATTTATTAAACATTTCATGTAAATCGGTAAAAATCCAGTTGTTTACGTGACGTGTGGCTTTGCCCATTCTGACTGTCGAATTCGGCCATGGCGCATGCGTACTCAGCGATATTTTTTGTTAGTGAGCAGTTTGACCAATCAGGAAGATGGGTTACGTCAGGAAACCAGAATTCTCGCGGGTGAATGAAAAGGATTCAAAACATATGACCATTTTACCCAATAACATCGACGCATTTCTGCTATGTGACAGGAATAGCTTGAGTGGAAATGAAAGCAGAGTTGTTGCCCTTCAATTTGATATCTTGAATGTTGAGTGTCTTCCTGAATTTCGTTGTAGAAGGTTGTGAACAAGGTGCATTTTTATGCGTTTCAACAAACTTTTCTGAATAAATGACACTGTTTTACATTTGTAGACGATCTTCACATAACCAAGAGTCCTTTTCAGTAATAAACACCGAACTTACGTGAAATATTTAATGAAATAATACGTTTTAGATGGAGTGGGCCGTTTCTGGTTTGATTTTTCCACACATTGCTCCAAATTGTTTCAAAAGATGATCAAATGTCCGATGGTTTCTCGGAACGTATATGTCCGGAGTCGACACTGGGAGCATGACAGTCTAGCTCCGTGTATACCCGGAGTTGACAGCACAAGGGTTAATATTTACTTATATAGTTGGGACGATTAAGCGATCTTTCTTGGTGCGTTCGACTAACCAATTACAAGCAATTTTTCTTGGCGCGTTTTCTAACTTTTAAGTAAATGTTTCTGCTGAACTGTTCAATTCCCTACAAAACAAATTCAGAAATTAGCTGGAAAGAGTCGGGGGAATTTCCAAAGACCAGCAGGTAAAATCTTTTGAACAGACCTCGCTGGTAGCCCTAGCAACACCATCACGACCTCTCGACTGACTGGAGCATTTCTCTGGTGGAGTTGTCTCCTGTCTACCACCATGCCCTGCACAGTTCTCTCCCTTGTCTTTTCCAGGTTTATTTGGTGGACATGATTCCTGTTTCTTTCTGTCTGCCTCAATGGGAGTATCAGATCGAGGTGTGGAGTTTGAACTTGCAGAATCGTTTTCCTCTGCTTTCGTCTCGTTTGACGAAGCTGCAATTGTCAACATGAGATTGATCTAATCAAAACCCCTCGGCTTTCCCCAAGTGATTGTGACCCATGTGTAGTGTGAATTGGGGAAGAGATAGTTCTATGTGGGATGAATCAAGATATACCGGTAGTTGGTTACATTCAGGCATATAGGACAGAAATAGAAAAATTATATATCTGTAAAGGGGCATAACTCTGTAAAATATGGGTCGAGGGGAGCCACTTTCAATAGGCGTCTGACTTAGCACTCTGTAAAATAAGAACCGAGACGAATAAGCTGTACCGAACATGGATCTGCAGATTTAACTTGTACATTCAGCTACAGATAACAAAATTGGAGATTATTACATCTGAAAGGGGCTTAACTCCATAAGCTGAGGCGAGAAATCCTTTGTTGGCTTGTAGAATACAATAATATAAATAAGTTTCCAAAATATAGTAGCTATACCAAACACAGTTCTGCAGATATAGTTGGTTACATTCAGGCATATAGGACAGAAATAGAAATTAATATATCAGTAAAGGGGCATAACTCTGTAAAGTATGGGCCACTTTCGATAGGCGTCTGACTTAGCACTACTGTAAAATAAGAACCGAGACGAATAAGCTGTACTGAACACGGATCTGCAGATATAACTTGTACATTCAACTACAGATAACAAAATCGAAGATTATTACATCCGAAAGGGGCATAACTCCATAAGCCGAAGCGAGTAATCCTTTGTTGGCTTGTAGAATACAACAATATAAATAAGTTTCCAAAATATAGTAGCTATACCAAACACAGTTCTGCAGATATAGTTGGTTATATTCAGGCATATAGGACAGAAATAGAAATTAATATATCTGTAAAGGGGCAGAACTCTGTAAAATATGGGCCGAGGGAAGCCACTTTCAATAGGCGTCTCACTTAGCACTAGATAAATAAGTGTTGAAAATTTGGTGGTTGTATCTCAAGCGGTTTTGCCTAAAATGCGTTAACGGACGGACGGACGTACATGGCAATACCCCGAGGCCAAAATGGCCGAGGGGTAAAAAAACAAAACAACAATAATATAAATTCTTCCTTTATCTTAGGGCCCGAGCCTATGAATTTAGGGCTAGTTTTCCAGAATATGAAACCAACTATTTGACTCCCAACTGATATTTTAAGCTTAAAACTCAAAACTAAAAATGGTCAAAAGAATCCAAAACTTGTGAATCAATGAACCATGTGTTCATGAATACTTTGTTCATTTTTAATTTGTCAAAAATGAAGTAGAGAGTAAAGAATTTGTCAAAATGTACCACAAATAATTTTATGTCTTTCCTTTCCCAACTCTCAAATTTCTCTACCTTTCGCTTTCTTCCTCTCCGCTTTACTCTTCTTCTTGGAAGAGGTTGTCTGGGTAGATTTGGGTGGCTGTGGCGGTGGGTGATATGTCTCCTCGGCCTGCTTTCTGTACAGCTTTTTCCTCATCCGTCTCTGTTGTTTACGATAATTCAGTTCCCGACCAAAGTAGTCATCTGAATCATCGCTGCCATCATATGTACAGGGGGGAATATGATCACATTCATCGAAGTCGTACGGTGAATAGCCAAACGAAAATCCCATTGGTCCAAATCCAAACACTGCGGAAACAATACATAGATGTACAGGCACAACCAACAGCTGATGCAACACAAATTTCAGTTTTTGTTGGGTTTGCACATGATAAAACAGTACTTAGTCTGCATCAACATTTTCAAGTTGGACACCCACTACAGTTGTGCAACCTCAGTATGACCTCTGCGCGCTGACCTCTGTATGACCTTTGCATGCTGAAACTGTGAATCAGTTCTAAATAATATCAAAATTTTGTTCTCATTGATATTTCGTATCAATGTTCAGAATCATGGAGACTCAATATATTTCAAGTGAAAAATTTGGATAATATGGTCATGTCCGTACTTTGAGGCAAACCCATTATTCAAAAACCCTAACACACAGGGCCTAAAAAATACTCAAACCAAGAGTGAGTGAGTTAAGTTTAACATTGCTTCTCAACAATATTTCAGTCCTATCGCGACAAAATCAACAAGGCACCATTCAGCTGAGTTATGTTCCTGTTGCTTCAAAGAAACAAAAAGAAGCGAATCTTTGAACCAACATGGAACCAGACACCTCACCAGACACCCTACAATATTGTAGTGACTCATAATAGGCTATTAGCGAGTATAGTCGTAGATTAACAGAGAGACTATAGTTCTCTATTATAGAGTGGCCTCCCTTGATAGAGGTCGCTGATTAGAGATTAGCCAATGAGAGAAACTCGCGGGCTTGGTAAAGAAGCCAGACAACATAGTGACTTGGGTGGGGACAAGACACAACAGACTGTTCCTCCCAGGAAATAACCAGTGGGTAAGCCTGCCCACTGTACTGGCTAAAACCTCTGTAGATGTACTAGAGTATATTGCGGACAGCCCACAAGACACAGACAGGATGCTTACATTGGTGCAATAAACATACAAGTGCAATTACAGTGCTAGACCCCACATTATCAAGTTCCTGTTGCTCAATTCTCGGCAAAATGCACTGAAGCAAGAGGAACCTGTGCACACAGGGCGCCCACCAACCACACTTTAGAATGGCGTGAATGGTGTGAAACTGATTCCTGGGCTCACTCGCTTAGGTGCTGTTCCGTCATTAACAGATTCCTTTGTGTGCAATACATTGAAGTGCAGGGAAACAAAATCTGCCTCTCAAGGTACCATTTAGTGGTATGGCACAAAAAATCAACCAATCACAAAGGATTCCACTTCCCTTTGACCTAACTTTGGGGGTAGAATCTTCCTTAAATCGTGCCAGGTCCTTTTCTCTCCTACAGATCAGCTCAGGCATATGTCATAGCTCAGTTTCATCAACCATCGCCCGAGTGCAGCACGCTTGACTGAGCTGTTCACTATTAACATGCATTAAGATACAGTAGATGGACAAATTTAGTGGTGATAAATTAGGCCACGCGTATTTGAAGTCTAATATATAGTTTGCTAACACATATACTGTACCTGATATATTGTAATTTCAGAATTTATCATCTGTATACCAAAAGGTATCAGCAAAAACTCTGATTGGGTCCATCCACTCCTGGGTTAAAGATCTACGGCAAATCTTGGCGAGGGAGACCACCAGTTCAGCAGTCACCACGAAATCCACGCTGCCCTATTCTCTCACAATAACACATCCCTGCACTCCAATGACTACTTTTCATTGTTAGATTAACCCATTTCTTACCTCGCCTCCCTGGTTTTCTGCCCAGAAACATGGCCAGGAGGACCTGTCAATGAGAAACAACAAATTAAACAGTACATGTACCACTAACTGAACAAGTCTTATGGGCATCAACATATGCATGCGTACTTTGCAATTATATCCATTTAAAGCTTATTTGATGTTAATTATAATTTGACCTTGATGAAATAGGTCAAGGTCGGTCAACTTGAATAGGCTATTCAATTAATCACCAGTTTTACAGTTAATGTAGTGTAAATTAGGAGAGCTAAGTCCTGATTCCTTGAGATACTACAATAACTAGAATTTGAACTTGATAAAAGAGGTCAAGGTCAGTCAAATTAGAAAGGCTTCTGGTCAATTACCAGTTGCATATGTAGTATAAATTTGGAGAGCCTTAGATGTAATCCTTCAAAAAGGTTATCACCAGTGGCAGTACTCTAAAGTTGAACTAGATAAAATAGGTCAAGGTCAGTCATCTTCACTAGGCTTCAGGACCATCGCCAGTTGAACGTTGTTGTATGAATTCAAAAAGTCCGGCTATAATCGAACAAAAGATATTGTGTTAACAAGCGAGATCTTCCTTGTCATCATAATCTCTAAACTGTACTTATAGCATAAGCATAATTTTCAGATTTACTGATTTTTCAACCAGTGACATTGACCTTTATCCTTATGTTCTCACAATCAATAGGCTTCCTCTTTAACCCATAGGTAAGGTATAACCAAAGTTTGGTACCAATCCATGACCCTGGAGTTAGGACAAGCAAAACTTAACACGGAAATCGCTATCGCATATACAGCCCTAACCTTGGGACGGGCATGTAATAATGAGACCTTTGGTGGAGCATGGGGTGAATGTTTGGTACGGTCGATCCTTTAATCCGCCAATCACCTTATTGAATTCAAGCCCTCTCGACTTTGTGAACAAACAAAATTGATTAAGGTATTCTATAAATTCAATTACCCTCTAACGTTAATATTATAATAACCAAGAAGAATCTGCATAATTTTCAAGTATTTTGTAAACCGTCCTGATAAATGGATTTTATCACCCCATGATTTTAGAGTGAAAAATATTACTTCCTGTCAGCCTGCATTATTAGAGGATTGAATAATTATAGGTTATGATCTTATTCGATCTCCTCACAGGCTAACAAAGAGGGTTTGTATCCAGCTTTATATAGTATGACTACAACACATGATGTAAGCTTGACAGGTTGCTCTTCGGCAAAAAAATGTCCGTCTGGTTGCAGACTTGAAAAATTTGGGATCGGATGGTAGGGCAGCTCAGCTCCACGATGACAACTGATCTGTTGCAACGGAATCTGCCAGTTTGCAGCCCGTCACTTTATGGCGATTGTTGCAAAATGTGCAAGTTCGGAATTTGCTGTAAACTTTTTGTGGACTCGATTAATTTATTTTGACTTGATCAGGTGACCAGAAACAGACATTTTTGTTCTTCACCTTGAGACACAGTGTTAAGGAGATAAGAGAGATGAACAGAGATACAATGATGAAAACATTGAACTGTTTAACTCCAGGAGAGCTATTATTCACTCTCTTGACACCAATTTAAGAAGAGGGAGTGGGAGTGATCCCTCCCCTCAAATCTGAAGTCCAGGACAATCTTACCTCAAATGGTATGATAATGGTATCCTCCTCATCGTATTCAGCCAAACCTTCAGCACCTGTACAAACAACAACAACATGACATCAGCCTGCTGGGAAAAGGTGGATTAAGGTGGCTCCCTGGTTTAGATGCAAAGTCATGTCATTTTTGTCAATTTTTTTGTATAGCTTAGGAAGTCCATCCTATATCAGAAAATGATATAAAAATTGGGGCATAGCGTATTACTTTTTTCTAATTTTCAGCTTGTATAACGTGTACCTGTGGCAAATTGGTACAATGTGATTACTATGTAAAACACCCAATACTTGAGACATAATTGTTTGCAGAATATTCAAAAGTCATGTCAATTTTCTCATTTTTTTACTAAGTATTCCTTGAAGTATGTAGTTTTTGAATAACTCAAATATAAGGTAGGTTACCATCCAAAAAAGGGCATGAATAGGGCTCCGAATCTACCTACTCCCACACTTTTTCCCCGCCATTTTGCATGAAGTCGCAACAATGCAACGTCATGACGTCGACAAATGCCACGCCAACAAAGAGTTTGCCATTCGACGTCATGACGTCACAAGGGATGCTTAGTAAACGCAGCATGTCACAGTATCTCATTCTATCCATTCGCGCACAAGAGTACGATTACAAGGGAGGTAATTGCTATGCGCAGAACAGCCATTCTTGTAACCAGGGAGCCACCTTAAATAACCCCTTCAACGCCACAGTGAATTTTCCTGCGTTTCAAAGTGGAGAGAATGAAAAACCATGATAACCACCTCAACAACTCTGATCCCTCTGAACCCTGTGCCCCGCCCTCCTCCTGACCAAACTTCATGGGTGAACATTAGTTTAGCAAGTTAGTGAGTAGGATTTGATGTCTTTTTCAACATTTTTCCAGTTATATCATGACGGTGCCTTGATGTGCCAGGACATGAGAGTTCCCAGTTCCTATTATCCTGAACACTGATCAGCAGAGCCAGTGCAGCACTCAGTCACCCATCCATGTAATGACGTTGCTTAATTTTAGTGATTCAATGAAAAGCGGTCTGCCCAAAGTGATACTCTGTACCTCTAGCAAGTTATCATAGTCATCGCTATACACAGTGGAACCTACTTAAACCAGAACTGCTTAATTGAAAATTCAACTCGAACGCATGAGTTGTGAAATCAGACATTGACGTTTGGAAAAAGCAGGAGAGTGGCAAATCGCCAAGGGGAGTGACAAAAAGTGCTAATAGCTCTCTCAGACTTATCAAGGGGAGTGATTTCTATTTTTAATAAATATTTGGATATTGACATGCCTCATATTTTCTGCAAACATTGCACCATACTTTTGACACCAGAACATGACCCGGGGTACATGTAGTGTCATTCGTTATATAACCCATGTCATAGACATTCCATGCAAGAAATGTTGACAGATTCACACAGTTTCCTCTAGTTGCCCTCTAACCTGAGTTTCACAGCCCTTTTTCTCAATTTCATGTGGGTTCATCCCGGTCATATTTGGAGGAATCTTTGTATATTTTTTGGTACTATTTAGCATGGTCACAATACACATACCATTTGTTAGATATTGGTAGGCCCTGTTCACCTCTTGGAATCTCTCCTTAGCATCTGCAGCTTGATTCTGTACAGAATGAAACATTCAAACTATGAAATACACAAAATTGGGGAAAACACTCTTCTTTATGATGCATAGTGGCATGGGCTATGAACAAAATAATGAGGTGTAGGCAGTCTTGTCAAAAATTAGGGATGGCAAGTGCCAAAAATTAGGGATGGTACGTGTAACGTTTTCCTTCGACAAAATCATATTTTTCACCATTAAATGCATCCCATGTGAACAAAATTATAGCTGAAATATTGCTGAACGCGACGCTAAACCTTAATTCTCTCTCTCCAAAAAAATCACAAAATTTTTGGATATTACAGTTATTACAAATCTCCAATACATACACAAAAATTGAAGTGTGGAAGGGCCCGATTCTATATCAGTGACGATTTCTCTACATTTTTTGGTGTTAACCTTACAGATGTCATCTTCACAAATCCCCGGTAGATCCTAAACCCTCACAGAGAGTTTACCTACTAGTAGACATTTCTGGTTATTCGAACGTAATGGGTGAATACCAACACCAGATTATAGCGTTGGTTTTGACAGGGTTCTGGATTATCAAGGTTCAAAATACTTTATGAATTGAAGTATTGAGACCATGGATAATACAAGTATTGAGACCATGGATAATGTCAGTATTGAGACCATGGATAATACAAGTATTGAGACCATGGATAATGTCAGTATTGAGACCATGGATAATGTCAGTATTGAGACCATGGATAATACAAGTATTGAGACCATGGATAATGTCAGTATTGAGACCATGGATAATGTCAGTATTGAGACCCTGGATAATGTCAGTATTGAGACCCTGGATAATGTCAGTATTGAGACCCTGGATAATGTCAGTATTGAGACCCTGGATAATGTCAGTATTGAGACCCTGGATAATGTCAGTATTGAGACCCTGGATAATGTCAGTATTGAGACCCTGGATAATGTCAGTATTGAGAT
>JAVTVY010051892.1:0-27657 GCA_036873755.1 Hanleya hanleyi
TTCCTGTGTTACAGCGATCTATCGAAAAGAAATTGCTGGAATATAATGCCTGTATATACAAAAAAAACTGTCACTCGACGTCAGAAAACAACTGATACGCC
Source organism: Hanleya hanleyi (assembly GCA_036873755.1). Lineage (NCBI taxonomy): Eukaryota > Metazoa > Mollusca > Polyplacophora > Lepidopleurida > Hanleyidae > Hanleya > Hanleya hanleyi. The sequence goes on from JAVTVY010051892.1 coordinate 102, forward strand.
TGATATAAAAGCAGTCATTGTATATCGAAAAAATCTTTGAAGACCTTCCCAGATCACAACGACCGCTCGCAATATCTCTATAAATAGGGTTAGTGTTATCCCTTTCATATTATGCATATGGCATGTATATTTCGCCTAGTAGCATTATCTAGATCATTTGGAAATACCTACTTGAGCAGTAGTTGATATTCGCCAATTTTGCGTCAAGAAAGGACAGTCCTTCTCGTTGACCCATGACTTTCTGCATCTCTGGATCCTTTGCGATTATCACTTCTTTCTTAGTCAGACTGAAATCCTGTGATCAGATGAATAAGTAACACTCATCATTATTTTGTATGGTACTTTTATTAAGTGAAGACAGATAGTGCAACCATAAACACGCAAACTATTCTCATCGGAATGTAGATTTTTTTTCTTTTTTGTCCAACAACGTCGGCATACGACTACCCTGTAACTCACACCTCTATTTAATAGGGTTAGGTCGGGGAGTACCAAACGGTACCAAACAAAAAACAAAGGAAATGGCTAGATTATGAACATATATATGATATACCCACATGAAAATAGGAAAACGCTATAAAACCATGAGTGAAGGAAGCCAACAGAAATGTAACAACTGATTGAGACGATATATAACGTGTGCTGATCCAATAAATTGAAAATAATTCCAATCCTAACAAAAGATTGACCTGAAATCTAAAGATTGGAAATAGGATAAAAAAATAAATTATTGTATTTTTTATTAAATCGGAAGTTTGATGGAGCGTATCGATTTAAGGTATGCCTTTTTAGTGAAAATTCTGATACGATCTTAATAGTAACTAAAATTAAGTCAGGCATGTTGGAGGATATTGATAAGTGTATCGGAACAATGAATTCATACTAAATTATGAATAATCTCTTAAAGACACAACCATTCGATACATGGTTGATGTAGCGAATGCTTCGAAACTATATACACATAGACACCTCAAACGCAAAATGTGTCCCTTAGTCTTTAGAAATTCAAATTAAATTTTGCTGAATGGGAATTTAAGACTTTGTATTTAAAATCAATTCGTTTAATTGGTCCATGCATGAAGGGTGAAGGGCCATGAAATTAATTAAAACAGGCGGCAATGAACATCTCGCTGACGATTTTCAATAACGCTACAGATACAGTACAGGTAACTAAGCAAATGCGAATCGACGTATAGATTTATTTCATTAGTAGGCAGAATTTGAATTTCGAAATATCGACTGACTGTAGTTAAATATGTGAAATTAAATCTAAGGAACGAACGTGCTACGTTAGTTGCAAAATATGCATGTGAAATTTAAGAGAAACAAAAAGAAAAGACGATCATTTGAACCCAATAGAAGATATCTCGATGTAAATGCAATCAGAGGATGACATTGGGGGAAACTGAAAATGAAAGAGCTGTCAGAAGGCTAGTCAGTTTGACCATGCCTTATATGGTACCATTCTCCCTAAGATAAGCCTGCTACAAACCACCTACTTTCCTCATCCAGTTTTTATGTATTCAACTTTACACATTTTTTTCTACAAATTCTCCGTCGTCCAGTTTCTTCGATTGCGTGTACGCGTAACCAGTTTTATAGTCTGTCCATTTTAATTAGTCGTCTACTTTTGAGCGTGTCAATAATCAGCAATTAACTCTGCATAAATTTTCTTTTTTGCATCGTGTAGAACGAACAGAACTCTATCATTTCTCCGTGTCGATAATATATCACGCTTGAAATAACTTTGCAATTCTCTCCATACAAAACTCCAGTACAGTTGTTTTGTGTTTCTGATGTAAGGGGAACTAGAGGCTCCGGTTTGGCCCTTGATTTCCCGCTCTGGCATGAAGCCTAGCCTGGTTGTTTTATTTTTAACAAAAACATACGTCTCTCCCAAACTTCCACATTGCACAGTATTTATGGGAAGATGCTAGAAAAGGAACGTGGCAATAAGCTTGGTAAAAAGATCAGAAAAGGAGACGGACAGACAGACTGACCGAGAGACAGACAGCACAAACACTATATCATAATGAGGAAAGCTTTGTCATGCTGATATAAGATGTCTTACCGTAGACCCGTAGTGCATCACAGAGGACAAGTCGTATAGTAATCCATCGGTTTTACTGAATCTCGAGTCTGCTTTTCCGAAATTTCCTTGGAATTTTGGAATGATGCTCTCCATCTTGATGGTGATGTAGTGATCTCGGTCATGACGAGCTTGTTCATGATACAATCCAACTGCATGCCCTATCTCGTGAACTATCACACCTAGCTGGAAAACACGTTTGCAAAATGGGAAAATTCTTAATTAGTAATTTCGCGACAACGATGAAACATTAGACTTCCTTATCTGAGAACCATACAACAAGTCGACAGCTACAATTAGCACCAGAAAAATATATAATTTGCATTACCAGCATAAATATGTAAAAGGACCGCTATCCGATGGTAGTGTGTGTGGCAATCTCCTTCATTCACTCTACTCGACGTAAGGAATTAAGTAAAGTGGAGATATAATATAAGTAGAGATATAATAACAGTGGCCTCTTGTCATGTACAGACAATGGCAAACCAATGTTTGCCTCTGACAGGGTCCCATGACACCAGCCTCCTTGCCCTAGTCATTCGTACACACAACGTTCTACCGAGGACAGAAAGGCAATGTGGTGTGAATCCCCAAGCCCAGTACAAACTATCTATTCCCGAATCCCATTGTTCAGAATCTGTTCGATCCCGTAATCGCACTCAAAACTTTAATGATCATCTCGGATCACGACAGTAAAATAAAGGTCTATTTCCAATTCCTGAAAAACACCTTGCCTTCTGACAGGAAGAGTGCATCGAGAGCAATTTGACTTTTCGTATTTATCATATATGTCCTGAATGGGGTGAACTAAGAAACTGTCTTCCTAAGAATAATTGGACCTAAACTCTCTTGTCAGTGAAAAGTCGAAGAGAAAGCACTCAGAAGTTCGTCTATCAAGATAATAATTCTTGAAGTAAAAAACAGTTCGCTTCATTAACGTTTCACAGTGGGGAAGAGGACAGCTTCTTTGTGAAATTGAAACATTATACTTACATCTGAGCAACCTTCGCCAATGGAAACCAGTTGTCCAAATCTTGCTTTACCAATGCCCGACCAGCACCTAAGATAAATATCAAGATCTAAATCTACCAATACCCGACTAGCACTTATCGAAAGATAAATATCCAGATCTAAATCGAATAGAAGTAATTGTGGAATATATCACACGTCATACAAGTTTTTAAGATATTTTATATTTTGAACCACAAGCTATGACCCTATTGAATATATTCAGAGTAGTAAGAGGATTTCCGACTCGAATGAAGGAGATACATCCCAGCGGCGCTGCATGGGATGTATTTTCCTTCTCTCGAGTGGGATTATCATTTCTTTATAAAGTTAATATGCACTTCATTTACCCATATAATTTAAATCATCACTTTAATCAGCAGTTTAGTAAAAATATCTACGACACTCAGGGGGAAACGTTGCTGAAGCGCATCATGCATGTAGCTTGTATCTTGCGTCCTGATCGGTCAGCCTGTGTCGCACGCTCTCATTCCATATACGTTTGTGAGATGTTGATCACAACACGTTATCTCAGATTTTAGTATTATAAAATTTATTATTTTAGTATTATATGGGAATCACGTGCCAATATTATTCATTTTTCACACTGCACGTATGTTATATGACTCCGGTACAGGCCAGAATACTCGCTCAGCATTCACGGATGTCAAGATATGAACGTCCTGATGCCCTGCAGTCATCATTGAAAACATAATACTCTGTGAAACCTATGCGGGATAACATGCTGACAACATTCAGCACGTATATGCGATGACGCTGACCAACAGCTATAAGTTCCTCTTATTCCGTGACGTATGACGCTGATTAGTTGACCAATCAGGCCTTTCCGTAACTGAGGAGACTTGTGTTCTAAGGATATCGACTGTCTACCGACGCCAACATTTCGCCAGTTTGTCTCTGTAGTAGGTAAAATTTCGCCAGTGTCTCTTGGTGTTAGGTAACATTTCACCAGTGTCTCTGTGGAAGGTAACATTTCACCAGTGTGTCTCGGTGATAGCTAACATTCGCTAGTGTGTCTCGGTGGTATGTAGCATATCGCCAGTGTGCACTGGTGGTAGATACCATTTTGCCAGTGTGCCCCGATGGTATGTAACATATCGCCAGTGTGTCTGTGATAGATAATATTTTGTCAGTGTGTCTCGGTGGTAGGTAACATTTCGACAGTGTATCTCTTTTGCTAGGTAGCATTTCGCCAGTGTCTCTCGGGGGTAAGTAACATTTCGCCAGTGTGTATTGGTGGTAGATAACATTCACCAGTGTGTCTCGGTGGTAGGTAACTTTTCGATCGGTGGTAGGTAACATTTCGCCAGTGTGTCTTGGTAGTGGACAGGACAAGAAAAGCTACACTTACCCATTGCTTCGAATAAATATCACGTGCGGCTTGAAAACGAGTCTACCTTGTAGTATAAATCGTAGGCAGGTGCGTTCTTCCCAGTGATTTATGGCTTTCTGAATAGCAACCCTGTCCGCCGGAGCTGTAACAACATAACCAGAAACGAATATGCAAATAGTGGTATGGTAATCTTTTGGTATCCACTCTCGTCTGTCCAAAAATATTACCACAAGGATCTGTGTCGGAATTTATTCGACAAAGGAAGTATTAAGACCAAGGTGGCTGTGCTTGACGATTTGACTAAAATATTCAGTGATAAATTGGGCAAACATGTGAAATGTCAGCTGTTCAACCACCTTCACATTGATCTATTCCTTCATCGCAAGTGACATATAAAATTGTCCTCCGATTGTTATTCAATATATCATTGTGCATGGCTATATGTTCAGTACTGATCATATATCTATCTATGGATATTTTTCAATTGGTCGGAACCAGGTTGAATACAAATTCAGCATTACGTTAGAGTTTTTGGTCGATTATTTGAGGCAACAGCATATCTTAGCCACTTCCGAAAAATACATATCACAGATGATTAGACCAATGGCGTTATTTCGGCAATTAGTGTTGGGCCAAAGGTTAGTCTTGAAACTTACGAACAGCTTCCGGTCCTATGTCGGAGAACTTGTAGTCGATCAGAGCGTTGTCCCAATGAAGTGGCTGTATTGATACTATATTCCTCTTCAACCTTCCCAAACTACGCTGGTAACTTCGCGCAGCATCCAATGATTGTGCCCGAAGATCTGGAGTGGGGAAATACTTGGCCAAAATATGGTCAACTGTATATCTACTTAAAATGATGTCACCCTGGAACTTGTTTATCTGTTCGATATCAAACACCTTCTGCAATGAGAGAAATAGCGATTGATGTCAAAATATTTCAGTCGTTTCATAAACCACATTATGCATATAACTCATCTCTATATAGAACAGAAGGAATATCGAAGGACTTTTCCCACCACAACAGTGAGATAGGAAGCGATGGTCAAGGGTCACACTCACCTACCCATTCTCTGCCATTTAAGCTCTAAAATGGGTAAATATGCAACATGGAAGGTAAAAAATTAAAACAATTCAGGCGGATATCCCTTCTTCCATTCCCTCGCAATATAATTCAACGTGATGTCCCCCTGTCTCCTCTCCCAATCCCTCGCAATACCATTCAACGTGATGTCCACGTGTCTCTTCTTCCACTCCCTTGTAATACCATTCTACGTGATATCCTGTAACCCTTCTCCCATTCCCCTCGTAATACCGTTCAGCTAGGAGCTTTAAGCTCTCAGTTTAAGATAATATACTAATCATGTATTATAAATGTTTCAGAGCAGCATGGAGCTGATTGACACACATTTTGCTCGAATAACTGTTAATATGTCCAGTTAAGTCGTGATTTCGTGCAAAAAAAATAAATAAATAAAAACAAAATAAATAAAGGACCATGTATGTTTAGATGCTCCAGAACAGGTGCGGTGGAAGTGCCAAAAATAAAATATTGCATATACGAGAAACTGTTCATTTGGCACGATATACAATATTACAATACAACTGAGTCTCATCATTCCAGAATAACAGGGCCGTGAAGTAGTGCATTCGTGCAAAATGACCAATTTTGAGGCAAAAACACCTCATATTTCTTTCCATAAACATATGAAGATAAACGATAACCAGAACCAGCTTGACATAGCATACTCGCTGTTCCAATATGTAGTCGTAGACCAAATCTGGTTCTGGTTATCGTTTATCTTCATGTGTTTACAGAAAACAATAGGAATTGTTTTCCCTCAGAATCAACTATTTTGCACGAAAGCACTACTTCACAGCCCTGTTACTCGAGGTTAATGACACTCAGTACCGTAAAAATTTTCTGAGTATACGATATAATATTGTACTTCATGTCAATTGAACAATTGCTTGTACTGGAATTATTTTATTTTGGTACTCTGTATTGCACCTGACCGGGGCCATTTACCCATCTAAAGATACAAGATCCATTAAGATCTGCGAGGATTTAGGATTTATCTGAAATTGGGAATTCAGAGAGGTACCAATATCGATTTTTTTCCAAATATTTGCGATAGTTCTACACATAATAGAGAAAATAGTGAAGTCATAAAAGTCATTTTTAGCGAATTAAATGAGCTTAGATTTTGTTTTGCTATTTTCTGAACAAACACAAAAGAGACCTGAATATTCATCATTTTGTTAGTTTTCGTCAGACTGATTCACATTCTTTACGATCAGGAGTTACGACGAACTAAACATTAGGTCTCCTGAGCTAGGGACCGTCCTTTATGAAAACGTCATATTTCAGTTGGTAGCGATCAACCCTTATAGCTTAGAACTATATCTGATAAGTACGCAACACAAACCAAGATAGAGGGCTTGGGACAAAATTTGGTTAAACGTTTACATACTCCGGTCTCCCGTTCAGGGGTATATGTCGACCAAAACTATAAGAAACACATCTCTGGGCTCAGAGTGCATGATGCAAATCGTGCATGATGCAGAACTTCCTGAGCTTTGATTGAATGCTTGCTCTGAATTTTCTATCTAATTTCTAGCTTATGTGACCAATCATGAAGACTCCTCCACAATCTAGCCAACTAAATTCCATTATTCAGCGATGTTTACTAGAACAAATTATCGCCGACTTATCAAGAATAACTAGAACTCGTTGACTTCGAAAGGCTACCGTTATTTGTGTGAATGTTTATTACCGTTATTTGTGTGAATGTTTATTACCGTTATTTGTGTGAATGTTTATTACCGTTATTTGTGTGAATGTTTATTACCGTTATTTGTGTGAATGTTTATTACCGTTATTTGTGTGAATGTTTATTACCGTTATTTGTGTGAATGTTTTTTACCGTTATTTGTGTGAATGTTTATTACTTTGATGTTTGATTTTGATCTATGAAAATATATAGTTCTGAAAATCAACGAAATTGGATCATATCTTGGATCATATCTTGGATCATATCTTGCGTTAAGTGTAATACTTTATTTCCCTTTATCAGTGTTAAGGATAGCTGTCCCCTTAGAGGGTTGAAATTGGTCATTTTTTTTATTTCTTCATTCAAATAGTCACTATTTCCTCTAACATTTGGTGAAAAAATGAAATCAAAATTATAAATAGAAGTGCTTCAATATTAGGATTAAACATTTAGTTTCCGAGGCACTGGAACAATTAAACAGATTGCCTTAGCTTGGGGTTGACTGCTCTTATTTTTGTCTGTTAAATTTCCCTTTCCAAAACTCATTTCCGTCTAAAATTAGTCTATTTATTTATATTCATCTATTCACCCATTTCTGATCAAAACAATGCAAACATCCGTATTTTTGTTTTTAATTATAACAGTGACACTTCACTCAGACACCCGCCGTGAAGTAATCTACACAGGTGTGAACAATTCTCAGCTGAACAACTTTTGGCAAGTTTTTAAAGTTTAAATTGAACTTGAAACCGCCTTGATGAAAAGACTTAGTGTAATAGTTATCCAGAATAAACAGGAGTAGGTCCCATTAGACAGATTAAAAATGCATTTGAAAACAGAATTGAAGCACAAAATTTGGATTAATTCATCAGATGTATATAGCTGGGCACATTTTGCCCGATTTCTAGCCTTTCATTTTTGTACAAAATTTAAGATTTAAACGTTTATTTCTCGAAAAATATCCATGTTACGGTTTTGAAATGTGGCATGCTTGTTACTTATAAGGTGATCTAGGAAACTTTATTTCGCTTTTTGTAAGTTTGGATTAGTTTTTTAATTATTCGACTTTTAAGACAAACTACCGTAAAATAGTACGTTTTTTCAATTTATTTTAGTAAAATAGCTGTAAAAACAAAACCAGGCAAAAATTTTAAAAAATAAGACACTGTTTACTAGTTCGAATTGTCTCCTATCAAGGCATACCATCAAAGTTGAAACAAGACCAACAGTTTTCTTGAAATTTCAATTGAAAAATGGACGCTATTGTTTTTATTTTAATTTTTTAAAATTAGAATATTTTCTACACAGTAGCAGTGTCGGTTATACAGTCATATAGTTGAAATCCCTACGATGTACGCTTTCATAAAATATATAGTTTATTATGATTATCTTGTATATTTATTGATACAGAAGACAAATTGTCACAGGGGGGGGGGGGGCAAAAACTGCCTCTAAGGGGACAGCTTTCCTTAATTGGATTAAACGTACATAGTACTAAAATAATTCAATTTCTTTTATTTTGGTGATTCGAAGAAACTTGTAATGGCAGAGGATAAACATAACAAATATATTCCTATACGGTTCCATGTTGAGATTCATGTTTTGTCTGCGATTCAAACACCCCATGCAAAATATTGCTGAAATATATATAGTCAGTTGAGAGGAAGATAGTCTGATTTTCTGTTGTTTTAACAAATTCTGACTATACCGACTTGCAAAACGCCATGTGCACATGTTTAACGTGAGATAGTCTTTTGCAAAAACTAGATATTTTGAAAACAATGACAAACCGGGCATTTTTGGTAGCACCTAAATGTTACGGAATTCAAATTTTAAAAAAATCCTGACCAAAGCTCGAACACGATTTTTAGCATTTTCAAATATAATCACCGGTGTTGCAACTTATCGTATCAGCGTAACCTGTATTACATGTGTAAAGTTTCAGCTTGATGGGATCTGCTACTTTCACGTTGTTAAGCCATTTTCAACAGTGACATCAATTTGCAATAATAGTTTCACACTACCGGATATTCCAAGTTTTTCTAGTCAACTGTTGCACGTATTACACATGAATAGTACATATTGATAATTATGTATTCACCATTTTATGAAAATCGCCCCGTCAGTCAACGTATGCACAGTCCTCCAAAGCAGGAAATTTAACTACAATTTCATATGCACTAAAACCATACCCCTCCATTCATTGAACACCTCGGTCCTCGTTACCATGGTTCTCGGTCCTCGTTACAATGGTTACACGAGGACTTCACCACTCTGGTATAGTAAACTCCTTACTCAGGACATCTTCACAATATTTGTATGTAGTATTTTCTCGATCAAGTGCAATTCTATATACATGTACCATAACGTCAGTGGCATAGTCATTTGAACTCATTAGACGTCCGAGATATCAGGATATGTACTGACAGAAAAGCTTCTCTCCTGTCCAGGGGCATTTGTACTGAATATCATCGAAAAGCGCTTTTATTCCTTTGCTACAGGATATTTTACAACAAGATGAATCATGAAAATGACACTGTCCAGCAAATAAGGATCGGTATACGTGTTATAGTATTTGTGGATATTATGATGAGGTACATGTACCAAGCTTGAGTTGTGACGATGAAATTCGCCAGGATTCAGCGAACATTTGCACTTTTATTCTGTAAAAGTTCATTATATGCAGTTTCTTTTTATCGTCGTAATTCAAAATGATAGCCATAAATTCCCTGGAAATCCCTTTGCCTCTGCCAGCAATGAGTAGGATACTGATTGTTTGACATCGCTCAATTTAGTGCAGCGCTAAGCATGAGAGAGGATGGTTGATTTTGGTGTTCTACTGCGAGATTTCGTTGTTTCGAGATTTGTAAGACGCCATTATATCAAGATCAGTTTTTGGTGATACAACGTGCATATTTTTGGAGAAAAACATACTTGCGTTAGTTCCAACCACCATCAAGTAATACCTGCTTCAAGCTCAATATCTCCTCCACATTTGGCACTGTATTTATCACAGCCAGCATCACTATTTTTTATGATCATCTTTTAAATTGATGGCTATCACCTTTGAAGAGTGATGAGCAATGATTGTAAATTTAGATAATATCATTTTAAGGGTGATGAGGCAAAATCTTCACCCTTAAAATGTGATGGCCGTTTCCATTCAAAGGGTAAAAAAAGGTACGGCTCCAACTCATTGAAGGTACGGCTCCAACTCATTGAAGGTACGGCTCCAACTCATTGAAGGTACGGCTCCAACTCATTGAAGGTACGGCTCCAACTCATTGAAGGTACGGCTCTAACTCATTGAAGGTACGGCTCCAACTCATTGAAGGTACGGCTCCAACTCATTGAAGGTACGGCTCCAACTCATTGAAGGTACGGCTCTAACTCATTGAAGGTACGGCTCCAACTCATTGAAGGTACGGTTCTAACTCATTGAAGGTACGGCTCCAACTCATTGAAGGTACGGTTCTAACTCATGGCCAGGTCTGATCTCCATTGGTCATCCCAATTTTTCTTTGTTTCTTTGCAATCATCTCATCTGGACAACACAATGTTGTCCCCCATGGGCTCAAGCCAATCTAATGAGGCTGCATAAATAGAGGCAGCCTTAATTAAATATAATCGAAACGAAATCGGACAATTGCTCACAGACAACTCCCGTGAAAAAACTCAGTCGCATTTTGATAGGCATTCACGTTCTTTCACTGTAGGCGATCTTTTGTTAAAACAAATCTACAACCCTTGATATATAATAATAATACTTGATATATAATAATAATACTTACAACTTGGGAATCAGATAAACTAGAATACAGAAGAGCTGTTCGACACCAAACATAGACTCTTTCCGACAGGGTTTCTCCATATAACATCGGTTGCAGCTTCACCTGAAATTTATGTGACAAGGTAACTAGTGCGAGTATAATACATTTAAAAGAAACAGAAACAGGCAATTTTTAATACCGGTACTATATGCTACTCTATTCTATCAGTACATTTATGCAATATGCTCATTACCTTGTATACAAGTTTTTGAGATTTAGTAATTTTTAATCGTGCCAGCGAGAAAGAAACGAACATGAGTTGGTATTTAGACGCTATATTCATATGACTTGTCCGTGACACATGAAAGCATGATAGCTCGAGACGTGATTTCGGAAATAACAACTTCTTTGACGTAGATGAGGGAAGTTACTGTGCAGTTGGTTTGATTGAGGTATATCTTCACTAAAAAGTTGCTTTCGCGAAACCATAGAATTGTTATCCATAAAAAAAAAAAAAAAAAAAAAAAATATTCAGAACAATGCGAGTTCTGCTTAGGATATAAAAAGTAAACATGTATGAAACCAAATAAAGAATACAATTATTAGTATTATTACTATTATTATTATTATTATTTCTTACCGAGTCCAATGCAGTGACAATAAAGTCCGGCTTATTCACAAGTTTTCCACCCAGGCGAATCTGGAGCCCTGATTCACATAGGTTCAGATTACATGAAGTGCCCGTTAGTGACTGAAAATTTCCAGAACATTTCAACCCGCTTTCCTCTAGCACTCCCCCGTCATCATCCACAGGGCGACTCGATACCATTTGGAGGAGAGGTAAAGTTAATAGGGCTGTTTTCCAAAACATCGATGTACAAGACCATGGCTGCATGATGTGAATAGGGCAGGTTTGACGGGGCATGGTGAGCACCTGTTTTATAACTTCACAGCTGGATCGCTTATCAGTCAGTGAACAAAGTGCCGCGGGCTACAGAGGGGTGATGAAACAAAAGGCCAAATAGGGAAGGAAGTATCACTTAAAATATGGTAATGTAACATACAATTAATCTGCCATCGAATAAAATTTGAAGATAAAGACAACGACTCGGTTCTTGTCACCGAGAAGATAAGGCCGTAGGCTTGGAACCATCAGTTCAATGGTACTTCTTATATCATATCCATACTGGTATGCCTTCCTTTAGGTTACATGATTCACGTCATCATCTTCACGCGATCATAACTAGCCCTTTAGAATTCTTGACAATACTAGTTTATGTAGTTTGCGGGCTAATATTTGTTTTGTGACTTTTTTTGCGAGAGCCTAATTTTGAGAAACACTTAGTCGCTATCATACGCGGTATCTCACACTCTGTATCTCACAATGTACAAATAACATTCAGATCAACAAGACATTAATTATATATTTAATATTTTTCTCATAACTGATGGAAAATCTCTGATCTGCACTCTGGATTCAAGTCCACCTGAAACACACTTCTATGATGTTGTAGTTGTGATGTTCAGTATTGGAGGTTCATCTATAAAGCATATTTTATTTTGTTCTTTTGGCGAATGTACATACTTTTCGTCTGATCATTATGAAGCTGTTGTAATACAGGATGTTGACACGGTTAGGCAGAATTAAGCCCAATTAACCTAAAGCTAAAGATATTGCTTAATATGACTTTGCTAATATTGAGTGATATATTTCACACTATTTGAGAAACCTTGCGTGAGAGTGCGTGGTGGTAGAGTCCTATCGAAGAAAAAAAACACATCACAAAATGTTTTGTGACGTAGATTGAACATTTAGTGACGCGATTGTTAGTGATTGTTACGTCACAGGACCTACTAAATATTACTGTCCAGCAACGGGTAGCTGACGATGCCAAAACATTTGTTATAATCTGTCTGGTCATTGAGTCAACGTGAAAGTAAGTCGTTTTCATCTAAATATGATGTCCCACTGTAATATAACTTATTTCTTTCAAATCCAGTGAATGTGGAAGGATGAACTGTACGGCGTCACATATATAGGTAAAGTAAAAAGCAAGAAGATCGCGTTTGCTCGAAGAGGAGAAACATAAAAATCACCATTTTAATATAATATCTGCATATAATCGTATTCATAGGAGAACAACTACAGTTCAGCTGAACAATGAAATGAAATCTAGGGAAAAAACTCATATTCATTCATTCATCCAAATAACTCTCCTCGTCGTTATGATGTATCACTTTCCATGATCACTTCCCGATTGTCATTAATACACCGTATGTCATTAATACACCGTATGTCACTAATACACCGTATGTCATTAATACACCGTATGTCATTTCTATCTTGTTTTCAATATCCTTGAAACTTTACAATCATATCGTCACAGTTGCATAATCGTTTATATAGCATGATGATAATATAACGAACTCAGTCTACATCTGAGGCTTTAGTTAATTTTATAGATTTGAATACCGATATCCTTAATTATTGTTCAGTTTGATTGTTTCTTCATCCCCTGTCTGTTTGCTAAGCTTTAAGTAGTGCTTCAGACCAAAGCGTCCGGCCTAAATTGAACTTATAAATGATTAAATAAATTGACGGCGTCAACCTGTATGCACATATATCCAATGTGACCTACTTAATTATTGAACGATTTTGATATTATGATATTTGATGTGATATCAAGCCTAATTAAGATGCTCATCAGCATCCATTTGTAATCCCCTTAGCCTAGGGCGGTTATTGCTATGTTTTATTCGTCACGTGTGGGAAAAAAGAAGAATACACCATACAGCGGAAGCTGTTTGCTGGATATTTAAACCAACAATATAAAATAATGCTACGCCAATTTTAAGAACAGGAGGATTTGATGGTAATGTTGATCAGTATCTACGTATACGAAGTTACCTTTGTTTCAAAAGGCGTAAATCTCCAAAATTGGTTAACTGCATATCGTTTTGACTCACATTCTACATTCGTGTAGTGTTTTTATTACGGAAATTCTTCCTAGACGATGGCTGACTGCCAAACGTCCGATCTGACACTTGTAGCCATATGTAGTGGCCTGTCGCATCAATCTATTTAAAATTCATCTCTGCATATTGTGAGAATTTGATCTCGGTATACCGCTGATTTTGATTACTTTGCACATTTTTTCACTCTTATAAGGTGGAGTTTGCTGTGAGTATCGAGGCATAACATCGAGCCATACCACTGAACGAAGAGATAAAACCCCTCAGGGTCTCGCGCTGATCTGACCCTAGATATAGTTGAACCTATATATAATTATTGAGGATAACTACAGGCGAAGAGCTATGTCAATGAAATACATTAACAAACAATCATAATATGTATATTCAGTTCACAATTGGGTCACGACTTTCGAGTCTTGTACAAGATTATATCAATAGTGGCGGGGGGAGGAAATAAAGGAGAGGGTTACACTAACCCTACATCCTCGAATATAAGGACCGTAAGTACTTTACAAAATGAGCCGATAATGCAAAAATGTGTTGTCTGACAAAATTGTTTTACCTTTCACAGGTCATGGTTAATTTTTTAATTTAAACCCTGTAGGCTCGCAGGCTAATATTGCCAAGGATAATGGCGAGAATGTAAAACTGCCTCTGATTGTGCAACCATTACTTTACCTCTATTGTGACTGTGCACTCACTTCATGTCTGTTGTGACTGTGCACTCATTACTTTACGTCTGTTGTGACTGTACACTCATTACTTTACGTCTATTGTGACTGTGCACTCAATTATTCATGTCTATTGTGAATGTGCACTCATTCCTTTACGTCTATTGTGACTGCACTCATCACTTTACGTCTATTGTGACTGTGCACTCACTTATTCATGTCTATTGTGAATGGGCACTCATTACTTCACGTCTGTTGTGACTGGGCACTCGTTATTCTCGTTTATTGTGACTGTGCACTCATTACTTCACGTCCATTGTGACTGTGCACTCATCACTTCACGTCTACTGTGATTCTGCACTCACTACTTGACGTCTATTTTGACTGTGCACTCATTACTTCACATCTATTGGGACTGTGCACTCATTACTTCACGTCTATTTTGACTGTGAACTCATTACTTCACATCTATTGTGACTGTCCACTCATTACTTCACGTCTGTTGTGACTGTGCAATCATAACTTCACGTCTTTTTTGACTGTCCACTCATAACCTCGCGTCCATTGTGACTGTGTATTCATTGTTTCACGTCTGTTGTGACTGTGCACTCATAACCTCACGTCCATTGTGACTGTGCAATCATTGCTTTATGTCTATTGTGACTGTGCACTCATTACTTCACGTCTATTGTGACTGCATTCAGTACTTAACGTCTATTGTGATTTCACAAATTATTCACGTCTGTTGTTACTGTGCTCTCATTACTTCACATCTATTGTGACTGTGCACTCATCACTTCACGTCTATTGTGACTGTGCACTCATTACTTCACGTCTATTGTGACTGCATTCAGTACTTCACGTTTATTGTGATTGTGCACTCATTATTCACGTCTATTTTGACTGTGCACTCATTACTTTACGTCTATTGTGAGTCTGCATTCATTACTTCACGTCTATTTTGACTGTGCACTCATTACTTCACGCGCTTTGTAACTGTGCACTCATTACTTCACGTCTATTGTGACTGTGCTCTCATTACTTCACGTCTATTGTGACTGGATTCAGCACTTCACGTTTATTGTGACTGTGCACTCATTACTTCACGTCTATTGTGGCTGTGCACTCATCACTTCACATCCATTGTGACTGTGCACTCATTATTCACCTCTATTTTGACTGTGCACTCATCATTTCACGTTTATTGTGACCGTGCACTCATTATTCACGTCTATTGTGACTGTGTACTCATTATTCACGTCCATTGTGACTGTGCAATCATTACTGCATTGTGAGTGTGATCTCTAAACTTCACGTCCATTGTGACTGTGCACTCATTATTTACCTTTATGTTGACTGTGCACTCATTACTTCACGTTTATTGTGATTCTGCACTCATTATTCACACATATTGTGACTGTGCACTCATTACTTCACGTCTATTGTGACTGCATTCAGTACTTCACGTTTATTGTGATTGTGCACTCATTATTCACGTCTATTTTGACTGTGCACTCATTACTTTACGTCTATTGTGAGTCTGCATTCATTACTTCACGTCTATTTTGACTGTGCACTCATTACTTCACGCGCTTTGTAACTGTGCACTCATTATTCACGTCTATTGTGACTGCGCTCATTACTTCACGTCTATTGTGAATGTGCACTCATTATTCACGTCTCTTTTGACTGTGCACTCATTACTTCACGTCTATTCAATGCATAATGACTGATATGTCAACTTGCACTTTTAAATGATGTTTATGAACTACTTGCCGAAGGCTAATATGTTGGGTACGCAGCACTGCACGTAACATTCAAATAAGAACGAACTCTTTCAGATAACATAACGTCGAAGCTGTTTGCTACTTCAGCCTGTATCGATTCAGGATACATATGACCGGCGAAAGCAATTCGTGATCGAGAGGTGGGGATGGGCGTTTCATACCACTTTAGGCATTGTTCCAGAATCGTAGATCGAGTGATCTGAGTGATTTCTGGCGAATAATATCACTCTGTAATGTAGTGTATTTCTGGGGAATAATATCACTCTGTAATGTAGTGTATTTCTGGGGAATAATATCACTCTGTAATGTAGTGTATTTCTGGGGAATAATATCACTGTAATGTAATGTATTTCTGGGGAATAATATCATTCTGTAATGTAGTGTATTTCTGGGGAATAATATCACTCTGTAATGTAGTGTATTTCTGGGGAATAATATCACTCTGTAATGTAGTGTATTTCTGGGGAATAATATCACTCTGTAATGTAGTGTATTTCTGGGGAATAATATCATTCTGTAATGTAGTGTATTTCTGGGGAATAATATCACTCTGTAATGTAGTGTATTTCTGGGGAATAATATCACTCTGTAATGTAGTCTATTTCTGGGGGATAACATCACTCTGTAATGTAGTGTGTTTTTATTTCTTTCCTAAACCTTACATATGTTCTGGTACGGAGAGGTTTTACTAAGCCTACAATAAACACGACTATGTAAAATGAGCTATATACATTTATTTTAACAAGCTTCCGAGGAAAACTATCCTCATCATAGCTATTGTTATCCTCATCATAGCTATTGTTATCCTCATCATAGCTATTGTTATCTTCATCATAGCTATTGTTATCCTCATCATAGCTATTGTTGTCCTCATCATAGCTATCGTTGTCATCATCATAGCTATTGTTATCCTCATCATAGCTATTGTTATCCTCATCATAGCTATTGTTATCCTCATCATAGCTATCGTTGTCCTCATCATAGCTATTGTTATCATCATCATAGCTATTGTTATCCTCATCATAGCTATCGTTGTCCTCATCATAGCCATTGTTCTCATCATAGCTATTGTTATCCTCATCATAGCTATTGTTATCCTCATCATAGCTATTGTTATCCTCATCATAGCTATCGTTATCCTCATCATAGCTATCGTTATCCTCATCATAGATATTGTTATCTTCATCATAGATATTGTTATCCTCAACATAGCTATTTTTATCCTCATCTTAGCTATTTTTATCCTCATCATAACTATTGTTGTCCTAATCATAGCTGTTGTTATCCACATCATAGCTATCGTTATCCACATCATAGCTATTGTTATCTTCATCATAGATATTGTTATCCTCATCATAGCCATTGTACTCATCATAGCTATTGTTATCCTCATCATAGCTATTGTTATTCTCATCATAGCTCTTGTTATCCTCATCATACCTATCGTTATCCTCATCATATCTATCGTTGTCCTCATCATAGCCATTGTACTCATCATAGCTATTATTATCCTAATCATAGCTATTGTTATCCACATCATAGCTATTATTATCCTCATCATAGCTATTGCTATCCTCATCATATCTATCGTTGTCCTCATCATAGCCATTGTACTCATCATAGCTATCATTATCCTCATTATAGCTAGTGTTATCCTCATCACATCTATTGTTATCCACATCATAGCTATTGTTATCCACATCATAGCTATTGTTATCCTCAACATAGCTATTTTTATCCTCATCTTAGCTATTTTTATCCTCATCATAACTATTGTTGTCCTAATCATAGCTGTTGTTATCCACATCATAGCTATCGTTATCCACATCATAGCCATTGTTATCCTCATCATAGCTATCGTTATCCTCATCATAGCTATTGTTACCCTCATCATAGCTATCGTTATCCTCATCATAGCTATCGTTACCCTCATCATAGCTATCGTTATCCTCATCATAGCTATCGTTATCCTCATCATAGCTATTGTTATCCTCATCATAGCTATCGTTATCCTCATCATAGCTATCGTTATCCTCATCATAGCTATCGTTATCCTCATCATAGCTATTGTTATCCTCATCATAGCTATCGTTATCCTCATCATAGCTATCGTTATCCACATCATAGCTATCGTTATCCTCATCATAGCTATCGTTATCCTCATCTTAGCTATCGTTATACTCATCATAGCTATCGTTATACTCATCATAGCTGTTGTTATCCTGATTATATCTATTGTTATACTCATCACAGCTGTTGTTTAATACCATCACTCATCACGTTATATTCAATAATATGTCTCCATGTTCAGTGCTACTGTGTTATAAGTGCTAGCATTTCTATACCTCCTTACAATTGCCACTACATAAGGATGAGGATGGGTTTTCCCGAAAGTTTGTAAAAATGAATGTAATATATGTCATGGTATTGTGGTCTGTTATTGGACATTGTGAATGTTTCTGGAATCTAGGGATGACGAAAGCTTGTTTACGTACTTTGTGTGAGCCAGTCACTTGAAGCTTTCTGGAAGGCTACTGTAAATTGTAGCAAGGGCAGGTGATACGGTAATAATGTGTATTCTGGAAGCTTTTTGAATTGGTAGAATGATCTGGAATGCCTCATAGAGTATAAATAGCGCTCCGTCAGTCATTCAGGAGGGAATTCAAACTGGCTTTTATGTGGGTCTGTTATGCTGTGTCACCTTTGTCTGTAAATACGGACTGCTGGATTACTTACTCCTGTGTATTGACTGTTAGCTGCTTCATGGTCTACGATATTTGTTGACACCATCGAATATTATACATTTACTGGGACTTTGTATAACTGAGCAGCGTTGGATTACCATTATACAGAAGAGTGATTTGTGCGCGTCAACAAGGACTGTAAAGAGCACATCGGCATAGCATTGGACAGTAAGACCATATTTCACACATTTATTTGTTGTATTAACCTTACTTAAATTGCATATGATTTTAGTATTGTAAATAAATATTTGATTGTTAATCCTTGACTTCACAAATCTTTCCGTTACGCTTTGTTGACGTAACATATGGCTTATTTTACATAGTCGTGTTTATTGTAAGTTCCTAAACCTTTTATCATGAAAACACGATCGATGTTGGTTTCATGCGATGGGGAATTAGACGGTATGTAGCCCGACACATTGTAATATATACGGTATGTAGCCCGACACATTGTAATATATACGGTATGTAGCCCGACACATTGTAATATATACGATATGTAGCCCGACACATTGTAATATATACGGTATGTAGCCCGACACAATGTAATATATACGGTATATAGCCCGACACAATGTAATATATACGGTATGTAGCCCGACACATTGTAATATATACGGTATGTAGCCCGACACAATGTAATATATACGGTATGTAGCCCGACACAATGTAATATATACGGTATGTAGCGCGACACAATGTAATATATACGGTGTGTAGCCCAACACATTGTAATATATACGGTATGTAGCCCGACACATTGTAATATATACGGTATGTAGCCCGACACATTGTAATATATACGGTATGTAGCCCGACACAATGTAATATATACGGTATGTAGCCCGACACAATGTAATATATACGGTATGTAGCCCAACACATTGTAATATATACGGTATGTAGCCCGACACAATGTAATATATACGGTATGTAGCCCGACACAATGTAATATATACGGTATGTAGCCCGACACATTGTAATATTTACGGTATGTAGCCCGAAACATTGTAATATATACGGTATGTAACCCGACAAAATGTAATATATACGGTATGTAGCGCGACACATTGTAATATATACGGTATGTAGCCCGACACATTGTAATATATACGGTATGTAGCCCGACACATTGTAATATATACGGTATGTAGTCCGACACATTGTAATATATACGATATGTAGCCCACACATTGTAATATAATTCATCGATATAATTCATATGGGCACTGTGGGGGTGTTAATACATTCTTGTGATGGAAAGATCTTGGAGAAATAACGCCATCTACATTCATAATTTAAACATAGAGATGGCGTTTGGAGAGGTTGTAGCAAACACAGATTTAATGTTTCCACAAACGTATCAGCTTTTCATAACTGGCCATAGCTGTTAACAGTGAATTATTTGATTCAAAAAAAGAAAGAAAACGTGATAAAAGCCATCTATCTCGTCCGTCATTACAGTTACTTGCAGGGAATTACTTGGAGAAGGGATGAAATGCACCCCTTCCAAGCCCTACCACTCCACCGGGCCTGGTATACAGTCTACTCAAGGTGCCCATAAAACACACGAATGGTAGCCATTATACTATTCGTCAGCTCGGGAAGGATGATGTTCAACGAGCGCCCTGATAAGATGAATGGGGTGATAAGATGAATTAAAATTGCGTGAGTAGGCCGAGTACAGATATTTTGTAATACCGGTAGAGGTATGTCAGTATCGAGCACTGGCCAGACTAAAAATTTTAATACAACTGACGCGTCCGGTCAACTCCAACGCGTTTCATCACAAAAAAAATCAGAGTGACCTCTCTTACAAACCCATCCCTGGCTTCCTTAATGTTGTTACATATATTTCATCGGGCACCAAGTTTGTTTGAGTCACTTGTATGTAACAATAAACACATTGTCATAGGCGAATTGTCTCCCTTTAATGGTTACTCACGAGTAAGTGATTCTGTAACAGGTGTTTTTTTTCAATAAAACGCTGTTTTAGAAAAGAGACTTTAGAAACAGTGGATGAGAGTTATCGCCTTGTACGATGGACAAACTAGAACCATCGAAAGGACTGTCGTTGACAGGAAATATCGCCGCAAACTGGAAAAAGTTAAGAGATTCGAACTGTATCTGGAAGCGTCGGGCGAGTAGACCAAAGGTGACAAACTGAAAGCGTGCTTGCTTATTCATGTTGTAGGTGATGGAAGGCCTAGAACTGTATGACAATTTCCAATTTGTTGAGGGTGATAATTACAAGCTATACAAAGTTATTCATAAATTCGAAGAATATTGTTCTCCTTGAAAGAAAAACACCTACGAGAGTTTTCGACTTGTGTTCAAAAACCAGAAGAGACGATAGATCTATATGTTGAGCTGAGGACCGGAGCAAAATCCTATGAATTTGGGGATTTAACTGGCTCTTAAATCCGTGACAGAATTATCTGTGACATTTCCCAAAACACTCTGAAAGAACGGCTTCTTTTCTTCGTGTACAGGATTTACACTAGACAAGGCTATCACTAAGGCTAAGACTAAGGCTAAGGCTAAGACTTAAACATATGTCGGCTGCCGTCGGAGCGATCTCCGATAACAGCGAGGTGCATGTGGTGAGGAAGAATTCGTACAACCAAAATTTATCAGACCTACAAAAGACAATTTGACTTCATCTTCAATAAAAACTTCTCATCGAACAACAGAAACAGCAGTAGAAACAGCAGTGTGGTCGGTGCGGGTATAAACACAGCCCTGCTCTTGCTATGACCTGCAATATGTGACCATTTCGTGTTTGTTTGCTCAGACCCACCAGAAGGTACACACAATAGTTGAGGGAGAGAGCTCCAGTGGTGGTGGGCATGAATTCTTTGCTGAGGCAGTGAAGACAGAAAGTTAACAGGGGAAATGGTGACATGGTTTATGTGGTACACTTTCCGCCCCTCCCCCCCCCCCAGGGACCTCGGGAGATTGACTGTTCGATCTCAAATTTATAAAACGAAAATAAAACTTACCCCTTACAGTGGAGATGACATTCCAATTCATAGTTCTTGTGTGTCTGATATCAAACGCAAAGGAAAGGCAGTAAAAATATTTTTCATTTTTTCCAAACACCAAGTGTTGGGATAAAGGCTGGGCGTATTTTCGCCATAGAGAAAATAGTGAAAAAATATCAACGAAAAAGTGAAAGCACAAACATTATTGTGAGTAAATTCCAAGATGTATTTGAACGTCTAGGCGGCTTGCTTCAAGAACACAAGATAAAACTAGACAAGTCAGTTAAACCAATAGTGCACCCTAGGAGAAGAGTTCCGTTGCAAATGAAATTAGACGAAGAATCATCAAATTAACTTGCTTCAATACAATTTTTTGTAGATTCAGGTACCTTAGACTTCCATTCGGAATTTCGTCGGCACCGGAAGTTTACCATAAGTCCGCACACATGGTGTTGAAGCACATTGAACTACAATAATAGATGGTGTTGTGGTATGGGACTCCACGATTGAGCAGCTCAATGAAAGACTGGAGAAAGTTTTCCAGGCTGCCGAGTCAGCAAATCTGAAACTGGATAGGGACAAGTGTATTTTTGGAGTCACTCATAGATCATGTAGTTGCCTCAGACGGTATGCAATCTGACTCAGCGAAAGTGCAAGCCATCCAAAATTTTCAAACACCAGCATCCAAACAGACGTCCAAAGGCTCCTTGGGATGGCTAATTACTTGGGGAGATATTTATCGGACTTGTCTACAAAAACCATTCCTCTGAGTGAGCTGCTTGAAAACTGCAGTAAAATTGTCTGGGGAAAAGCTCAGGAAGATTCATTTAATGATCTATTACACCTGTCCTGATTTTTTTTTACCCTGGTCGTGAAATAAGTGACCAGTGGCTCAAGCATGTAGAGCACTAACCAGTACGTAGATATACTCTCAAATTGACAAAGAACATTCACATCTACCTTCGCCTGTGAACGATTTCACCAATATATATATGGACAGTCTGTGGCAGCAGAGACAGATCATAGGCCTCTTATAGCTATATTCAATGTCCCAACAGAATACAAAGACTTCTGCCCAGGATGCAAACATAAAACCTGGATGTTACATATATCTCTGGTAAATTCATGTTCACTTCCGATACCCTTTTCAAGGCATACGAAAATACCCGCCACAAGATTGATGCCAGTGGGTAAGAGGAACTAGAGACTTATGTGGACTCCATAATGGGAGCCATACCTGTGTCGGATCGGAAAATGCAGCAGATCAGGATCGAAACAGAACAGGATCCTCAGCTACAAATATTACAATGTGTCATTCGTGGTGAATTTCCTGATGTAAAAGGGGAATGCTCCAAAACGATTTTTGAATTTTGAATGTGCGTGATGAACTGTGCTGATGAGATTATACTGAAAGGGAACACAATTGTAATACCACGATCTCTGAGGAACACAATTGTAATACCACGATCTCTGAGGAACACAATTGTAATACCACGATCTCTGAGGAACACAATTGTAATACCACGATCTCTGAGGAACACAGTTGTAATACCACGATCTCTGAGGAACACAATTGTAATACCACGATCTCTGAGGAACACAATTGTAATACCACGATCTCTGAGGAACACAATTGTAATACCACGATCTCTGAGGAACACAATTGTAATACCACGATCTCTGAGGAACACAATTGTAATACCACGATCTCTGAGGAACACAGTTGTAATACCACGATCTCTGAGGAACACAGTTGTAATACCACGATCTCTGAGGAACACAGTTGTAATACCACGATCTCTGAGGAACACAATTGTAATACCACGATCTCTGAGGAACACAATTGTAATACCACGATCTCTGAGGAACACAGTTGTAATACCACGATCTCTGAGGAACACAGTTGTAATACCACGATCTCTGAGGAACACAATTGTAATACCACGATCTCTGAGGAACACAATTGTAATACCACGATCTCTGAGGAACACAGTTGTAATACCACGATCTCTGAGGAACACAATTGTAATACCACGATCTCTGAGGAACACAATTGTAATACCACGATCTCTGAGGAACACAATTGTAATACCACGATCTCTGAGGAACACAGTTGTAATACCACGATCTCTGAGGAACACAGTTGTAATACCACGATCTCTGAGGAACACAGTTGTAATACCACGATCTCTGAGGAACACAGTTGTAATACCACGATCTCTGAGGAACACAGTTGTAATACCACGATCTCTGAGGAACACAATTGTAATACCACGATCTCTGAGGAACACAATTGTAATACCACGATCTCTGAGGAACACAATTGTAATACCACGATCTCTGAGGAACACAATTGTAATACCACGATCTCTGAGGAACACAATTGTAATACCACGATCTCTGAGAAGAGAAATGCTAAGCAAGATACATACGGGTCACCTTGGTATTGAAAAGTGTCGGAGAAGATCTCGGCAGGTGATGAACTGGCCAGGAATGAACCACAGTGTACCAGAAACGGTATTCCCGGCAAGAGTGTTTAGTGATAACGGGCCGCAGTTCAGTTTCGCAGAGTTCAAGGAATTCGCCAGAAAATATTACTTACAGCATTCAACATCCAGTCCTCAGTCAAATGGGCTGTCAGAGAAGTTGTGAAAAATCTGTTGAAAAAATCTGCAGATGATGGCAGTGATTTTTACGAGTTTGTTTTCATACAGAACGACCCCTATGGAAAATTTCCTCCTGTGATATCTAACAATGGGCGAAATATCAGATCGAATTTGTGAAGAACAAGTATATGCCATTGACGCCGTAACATATGAGAAGCAGAAAATCGCACAGATTCGCTGACTCGGCAGCCTGAAAATCGAAGTGAAACAGAAATTCTATTTTGACAAATGTGCGAAAGTTACCGCACTTAGCGGAAGGAGATACAGTGTGTATAAGAAATTCTAGAGATAATAATTGGGTTACAAAGTGAATGATAAACAATAAAGTAGCGCCACGCTTTTATGTTGTCCAAACTCAACCAGGTGTCGAATACAGAAAAAGCAGAAAAGACATTATGAAGAGTAAGTATAACGTTGATACAAATAGTTCCGATGTGATCATTGAGGTTGAAAAGGCAGTTGGTCCTGATGCTGATAGTTCAGCAATGGTGACTCCATAATCCCCACCAATGGTGACTCCATAATCCCTACCAATGGTGACTCCATAATCCCTACCAATGGTGACTCCATAATCCCTACCAATGGTGACTCCATAATCAATGGTGACTCCATAATCCCCACCAATGGTGACTCCATAATCCCTACCAATGGTGACTCCATAATCCCTACCAATGGTGACTCCATAATCCCTACCAATGGTGACTCCATAATCCCTACCAATGGTGACTCCATAATCCCTACCAATGGTGACTCCATAATCCCTACCAATGGTGACTCCATAATCCCTACCAATGGTCTGCCCAGAACTAGTATCTACTAGATCTCAGCAATGGTGACTCCATAATCCCTACCAATGGTCTGCCCAGAACTAGTATCTACTAGATCTCAGCAATGGTGACTCCATAACCCCTACCAATGGTCTGCCCAGAACTAGTATCTACTAGATCTCAGCAATGGTGACTCCATAATCCCTACCAATGGTCTGCCCAGAACTAGTATCTACTAGATCTGGAACGAGCTTTGAATTGAACTCAAAGATACCTGTGTATATATTGAGTGAATTTATATTACATTAAATTCAAGGTATTATACGTTACATGTGGACAAAAATTTATTGTGATTGAACAGTGACAGTATTTGAACAGTAAATTGGTTCGACCATACGAAGCTTAATACATGTATGTTGATTTTTATGAACGAACAGTGTGTATTCTGAACAGACAACCGAATTACACTAAAATATAGAACAGATTACTGCTAATGTTTCAAACAGCTAAACACGAACTTGTTCCAGACCTGAGTGTTCTGAAGAGAATTAACTTTATGCCCTAGACATGTTACTAATTCAGTATATTTAATGTTAAGCATAATTGAGTTTTCAGTTCGTGTTAATCTTCTAAAGATCACCTCATTTTGTTACACATGTGCTTTACTTTTGTGTAAAGTGAAGAAGATGTAACAATAAGTGTATTGTCATATGCGAGTTGTTTCCCTTCAATGAACGCTCACAAGTAAGTGAGTCTGTAACAAGTGGCCTTTGGGGACCAAACCACTATAAAAAATAGTCCGGATCCGTGTAGGCAACCTCCGACAGAGAAGTGAATTGTTTTCAATATATTTTCCGGTCTCTATTGCGACGAGTAATTGAAGACCAGTGGTAGGTGATTGGAGTATGATATGTGATTGGTTTCGCTGTGATTTTGATTTTAACTCAAGGCCTAATAAGATGTTGCTAAGGGGACTATTTGGGTGCCTGTGCACCACTTTCTGAAAGCAGAGAAAAAAGCCAAAATTATGACGTCATTTGTACGAG
This sequence comes from Hanleya hanleyi, assembly GCA_036873755.1. Taxonomy (NCBI): domain Eukaryota; kingdom Metazoa; phylum Mollusca; class Polyplacophora; order Lepidopleurida; family Hanleyidae; genus Hanleya; species Hanleya hanleyi. The sequence continues at coordinate 26,735 of JAVTVY010051892.1, forward strand.
CGCGCATAACTCAAAATTTCGATGCTGAGTGTCCCCGTCAAGAAGTCTGTCCGGTTGTAGCATTTGAATTAAAGTACTTCTTGTCGAAATATGGAAGTCTATACTTAATTAATGAATCGAGGAGATGTAATTACGTTAACAGTATTTAACATTGCCGCCAATGTAAATTGTTTTAGTGGTCCGACCCCTTTGAAATGAAACTCCGTTTACAATATACAAGCGTCTTGGATCATTAGGTATTTTCCTTTGGCATCAGATCACAGTTAATCACTTCCGGGTCAGTGCCCACGACCTACTTTGTGTGGAAATTTGAGAGCAGATCTTTGTGGATTTTATTAGGTGGGATTATTCAGCATTTCTGATAAATTTGATATTTCAAATTGCAGATGAGGCTTCAAACTGTACTTCCTGGTGTTGATTTGGCAACATTGGGGGAAAGCCTGGCGGAAGGATACATTGAAAGTGGAGGTGAAAAGGCTCTCTGTTTACAAGTTGAATGACATTCGATAACACCACGGCGGCAAATTGAAATTTCCATGGTCGACGTCTGCCAAGACTTCCACTGGTAATGTCCCACAAGGTAAATATTGACATGCCAGGTGGATTTATGCATTGTGAATCTTCTGGATTTTTGCCGATTTCTAACGCTAATACATAACAAGTAACGGAATTAATAGTGGGCTGGTGCCCTTTATCAAAGAACGTTTGGAGCGCGAGCAATGGGAGGCAACTCTTCAGCCACCGTGCAATAACTGCTTGACAAGTGTGGAATATTTGTTCTTGTTTCATTTACAACGCTCTGCAGTATAACAAAGTGTTATGTTTAGCGGTAACGCAATATAGACTACCGATGGGTTTTCTTCTATGAGGTAAAGGTTTGTTGTATATTGTTGCCTATACAGCATGGTACCATGAAGATTCTT
>JAVTVY010051893.1:0-26703 GCA_036873755.1 Hanleya hanleyi
AATCGTGGTCTGCCCAAAGCGAACTACAAGATGACACCCCACACGACGCATTCGGACCAAGGATGGTCCATCTCTACACCAAATACCTTCCTTCACTTCCTCAAAATGCCCACTTTCGATAATTTTCTTAATGATGACGTCACCGATGACGTCACAGATGCTGCGGACATCCCTCAAATCGGGATCTATACTCCGAGAGCTACAAAATGACACCTCTCACTACGCATTGGAACCAATAGCGGTCCATCTCTACCCCAAACACATCCCAGGCACCCCCAAATGATCACTTTACTTACTGCACCCAACTGCGCATGCGCAGATTGACCCGACTTGCGATAAAAAACACGCCATTCTGATTCTACCCCACGCGATCTTCACTTTGGCACCTCCCACGACCCATTCAAACCAATAGTGGTCCATCTCTATCCCACAAGAACCCCCAAAATACCTGCTTTCTATATTACTGCCAGACTGAACATGCGCAGAATAATGAAAAACGGATGACACATTAGTCTAGTCGGGTGCTCCTCCCCGAGACCTTCAAAATAAGACATCATACGACCCAATTGGACCAATAGGGGCTCACCTAGACCCCCAAACGTCCACCCAGCGCTATTTATCCACTACGCATGCGCAGAGTGACTTTTTCGAAAAATTCAACCAATCGCTTCGGGAAGCCGCCCACCGTGTTCTACGCAGTGAGACGTGAAAAACAAGATCCCACAACACATATCGCAATGTCCAGGCGTGAATTGCCCAGTATTGACTTATCCACTGAGCCAGTAGGCCTATGAGCCTATCCATACCTCCCTGAATGTTTCACAAAATTTCACCGCTTACATGTAGCTTCTAGATCCTCCCACCGTATTCTACAGTTCGAGACGAAGAAAACAAGATCTCACAACCCATAGTAAACTCCACAAGAAAAAATAAATGACCACCCGTATACCCCATACAGGCATTCTCCATATAGATACAAATGTGCGAATCAGGGGAGATAACCCGGAATTTGCGCCACAGTCAGAGTTGTCTTCCTTGCCTCTAGAAGCCAGCAGCATCGATGCCAAAAGGGGAATCCCCAAGCAAGCGCCACATTTCGTATGTTTATTTTTTTGCGGAGATATACTGGACAATAAGCGCTCGATCCTGGGGTCGCACTGATCCTAGTGTCGTCATAATAACATAGAGCACCTATAGATTATGTTTATTACTATAAGTCTCACTTCCAATGGTGTCACGTATTTTTTTTGTGCCAATACGGTTTTGGGGACACTTGTATGGAAAACATGGGGGTTCCCCACTGGGCATTATGCTGGGCATAGTGCTGGCTATATTGTCGGGGACCATACGTGCATTCCGGGAGATCCACATTGGGAGTCACTGGTTTCTCAGCCTTATTGCTGGGCTTTCACGTGACCGGAAGTGACATTTGACCCGGATGTAACCTCTGACCCCGGATGTCACGTGAACGGATGTGACGTCATAGTGACGTCAATTTGATAAATAGTAAAAGGGCGAATTGTCGCGCCGTTAGGGGCAGATAACTGAGCTCCGCATGCTCCGCGAAAACTAGTTCAAACAGATTTATCTGCTCCTAACGGTGTGCCAATTTGCTGTTTATATGTAATACTGCTCAGCTCGGTTGCACATGGTGATGCATTTGGATGCTCTAACTGGTTCCAATATCCGTCAGCAGGCACGGCGGAAGCAATTCATGATTGGGGGGCTACTATCACAGCACAATTAGGCGCGGGTTCAGGGGTGGCCTAGGCCCCGGAAGGTCCAGGGGTCTCAGATGGCCTGAGAGGCGTTCTAGCGTATTTCCGAGCAATAAAACAAGAAATCCTCGCACATTTGAACTCTGTTCGTGTTGCCTGTTTTCCCAACATTTTAAAAATATCCATCGTCAAGCATAATGATGTTCGCAAGTATAAATAACGTAAATATATATATATCAATCCATATGTATTCAATCCAAAGATTCATTAAGCTTCGATCATGTCACTGGCACAGAGATTTGTTCTGTTGGGGAGCCTTTTGTCTCCTTGTGATTCATTGAAAATTCTGCCGCCGTCAGCGAACGTGCAACTTCTGCGCTATCGGTGCGTGGGGTGAAAACTTACCGCGGTCCACTGCATGCTCCTCTATGTCCATAACGAGGAACCAATTATCGTTGACGAATTCATTCGCTATATCAATGTTTTTATCGGCATTTCGTCTTTGTAATTGGTGGCATACATGGTGTGAGGATTTAATCCTTTATCTCTACCATCTTTTTTGGGTATAACACTATTAACCTTTTGTTAAACTAAAAATTACTAAACAATTTCAGATCATATTATAGACAACATTTAAATGCCAGACAGTTGTAAATAGTTTTAGTTATGCGATATAGATATGCGGTGCAGACAATTCATTTTACCATTCATTTCGAAAATACGTATTCATTGAAGTATTTTTACGTTGACATATATGCATTGTAGAAAAGTTGGCCAAATTATGGGGGGGGGCTTTTGTCACACAGCATATTAGGAAGTATGTATATTGGAAAGAACCACGAATGGTTTTGATTTGAGGTGTCATATTTTTGTTACAGGAAAAAACCCTTCATGAAAATGCCCTAAAATACCAAAATAAGCCCGGGAGCACATTTTGATCAATCATATCTCCATTTTTATGCAACTGAACATCTCAGTTTTTTTCGAAGGGGATATTTCAGTATGTAAACTTGAAGAAAAATTGTATATGGCAGGCTTTGGAGTGAAAAAAAAAATCACACACAAAGGAATTTTTCGTATGTAAACGTCACATATCCTTTGTTCAAAACTGATTGTCCATGACTTCAATTACAACACATATAAGAGAAGTGGGAAGAGGTGCCGACATACTGACTGCGTCATATGACTTCACAGAATAGTCCTCTGGTTAACCTATTCTGAAGCACATACCAAGAATCTAACAATTCGTGATATGTGTTGTATCTCAGGTACGCTTTTATTGTACCTGTTCATGTGGCAACTTGGATGATATGACCACACGGCCCCTAGCACCGGCATAAGCGGTATTAGATACAAATCTAGAGAGCTATTATGGAAATGCTCTGACAACTCGTATACTGGTAATTGGTAAGCTGTTTCGCTGTGACAACTCGTACATTGGAGATTGGCGAGCTGTATCGTCGTCAGATGTAAATGACGGCATTTAACACAAAAGACTAGTCTGAAAGGCCCGATGTCGACCCAGCATCGTCCACATTATATGGCAGATGATGGTCAATCATTGTAATATTTAACACAATAATGTCCACACGTTGTGTTGACAAACAATCAAATTGTTCACCCCTGTCCTCACTTTATGACAATCATTGCTCGACTATTTTCTACATTTCAACCGATTGTCCGGTACTGTTATCACTGTAATGTATGTCCACTGAATATTCACCACTGGCCAAACTGAATAATAGGATTATCACCACTGACCTCTCCATGACAAGATAATGGACGAGTTACCAGCTGGGGATATAAGTTTATTGAGTTTTGTCAAAATACAAATATGTTTATTGTTAACGGTAGGGTTGGTAGAACTACATCCAAAGGTGTTAGCCTCATTGACTATGCTGTGGTTAGCCCAAACATGTTTAAATATATCAAGGATTTTGAAGTTTTAGATTTTAACCCTCTGTATTCAGATATACACTGTCCTATTGTACTCACACTATGGGTATGCATTGTTACTGGTGAAACAGACGCTGAGGCCGGAACTGAATATGTTCTGCGAAAGTGGATTCCTTCTGTGAGCTCTATTTTCGAGCAAAATATAGATTTGATGGATGTTGAGAATATCTATGACGCTATTTGTAATCTACGTCAAATGAAAACGACACAATCAAAAGAACAATGTAAATCCCAGATAGATGACATAGTAAAACATATTACCACATGCCTTTTAACAAGTGCTGAAAAAACTCTCGACTATAAGAAAATTCATAAACGCAAACAACCTAAAATTAACAAACCCTGGTTTGATAAAAGCTGTTCAGATAAAAGAAAAGAGTTTTTGACGTTGAAAAATATATACCGCAGAAACAAAACAGAAGAAAACAACACAAATCTACAAAAAGCTGGCAGAGAATACAAAACCTTGCTAAAATCGAATTACTCCAAATATAAAGAAACTTTAACAGACGAATTACGAAAACTTCAAAGATCTGACCCAAAGGAGTACTGGAAATTAGTAAATAAAGTTGGAAATAGGAAAGAAAATCATGCAATAGATCTGATAACATTCTTTAATTACTTCAGTGACCTAAATAAGCTTGATGAATCTGACATCAGGAGAACTGAACTTGCTTCTGATATATCTGGCATCGAAATGAATGATGCGATAGATATGCCCATTACAGAAGAGGAAATCAGGAAAGCCATAAAGAAACTGAAAAATAACAAGGCTTCTGGTTATCAATTCAATTCAATTCAGTTTTATTACACCCCAGACCACCCATTGGTGGTATATGGGGGAAAATATAAATTACAAGCAATATATAAAGATGACAGAAACAGCGTACAATTTTTTTGACAAAATTTATACAAGTTTTCACAGGAGACAAAATATTATGCATGCTTATATGTGCTCCTTTCACAGTACTATAATGTATTTCAACAAGCAGGGGGGACAACTAGAGTGACTTCCCTTTGTCCAGAATGCACATGTATGAAAAGTTATGTAAAAGTATTCATGATTATTCTAATAAACTTTGCTATTTTAACTAATTTAGGTACAAACTTAGTTTTACACAAATCTATAAACTTTTCAATATTTGTGTAAGTATAATAATATTTGTTCAGGTATTTTCCACGGATATCAGAAAAGCATTGACATACAAGAAGATAATGATACTCATCTTCAACATAATTGTCACAGAATTCACATAGGCGGTATTGGTTTTGAATATTATTCCAACAGCCAATTTCTACAGGCAATTTATGGTTAGCCGTTCTGAATTTAGTATATGCAATTCTGAGTTTAGGCTCCAAAATTGTAACATAATTTTCTAGACTCACAGTTTCTTTAAATTTTGAATAATAAATGCCTTTTGAGGATCAGTTACTAAACGAATATATAAAAACGTCTTCTGGAATCATGTTACCGATATACGTAATACTATTCAACATCATTTTAGATACTGGAAGTATGCCGGAATCATGGCTCATCGGGATTATCTAAAGGGGATATAAGTGACCCGGAAAATTATCGAGCAACAACTATTTTAAGTTGTCTAGGGAAATTGTTCACGGCAGTGCTAAATAACAGACTTACTATCTTCTGTGAAAGAACTGATGTCCTGAAGGAATCGCAACCTGGTTTTAGGAAAGGTTACTCAACAATGGACAATATTTTTGTATTACATAATTTGATTGAATATTTTTTAAACCCCAAAAAAAAGTTATACTGTGCATTTATAGACTTTTCCAAAGCCTTCGATACAGTTTGGAGAGGGGGTTTATGGTATAAAATGATCAAGGAAGGCCTGGATGGGAAATGCTTTAACCTGGTCAAAAATATGTATTGTTCCATCAAAACGTGTGTAGCATCTGGCAAAGAAAAGAGTGACTTCTTTATATGTGAAGTCGGCGTACGTCAAGGTGAAAATCTTTCTCCTCTGCTTTTTTCTTTGTATCTCAATGACCTAGACGATTTTATGATAATTAATGATGTGGTAGGCTTAAGCACGTTAACCAAAGATATCGAGGATGTGCTTGAGAGTTTTCTACGCATATTCCTCCTACTCTATGCAGATGATACCGCAATTCTTGCAGAGAACGAAAATAGCCTACAGAATGCTCTAACGGTGTTTGAAGATTACTGTGACTGTTGGGAACTAATTGTTAATATTGTTAAAACGAAAATTGTTATATTTTGCAAACGTCGAAAAAAATGTTTACCATCATTTCACTTTAAAGGTAACAAACTTGATATTGTTGATGAATATTGCTATCTTGGTATTAAGCTGAGATACACTCGTAGTTTCTTAACTGCACGAAAACAACTAGTCGCACAAGGTACGAAAGCAGTTTTCGGTGTTTACAGGAAAATACATTACCTCTCCTTACCAATGGACTGTCAGCTTAAATTATTTGAACAAGTAGTTTTACCGATAGTACTTTATGGATGTGAAGTATGGGGATATGAAAAATTCGGAAATATTGAAAGCTTCTTTCTGCAAGTTTGTAAAAGAGCCCTAGGTCTGAAGAAATGCTCCCCCAACTTCATGATCTACGGTGAACTTGGAGTGTATCCACTATATGTGAAAGTATACATTCGAATGGTAGCTTTTTGAGTGAAAATAATTCAAGGAAAAGAAACCAAATTGTGTTACACTGTTTACAAGTTTATGTTTGCCCAAAGAAAAAAATTCAAACCCCCATGGTTAGACTGCATTAAATCAACTCTGTGTAATACTGGCTTCAGCTATGTGTGGGATTCACAAAATCTTTTAAAACTACTGGAGCAAACCTTAAAGGATCAGTTTATTCAAAATTGGCACAGCGATGTGTACTCTTCGTCAAAAGGTGTTATTTACAGAATATTCAAAACCGACTTCCAATTCGAAAAATACCTGACTATTTTGAACGAAAAAAGCAGAATCATTATCAGTAGATTTCGACCATGTAATCATAAATTACCAATTGAAACAGGAAGATGGAAATCTAAAGCAAAAAACGAGAGATATTGTACAGCATTTGACACACGCAGCATTGGAGATGAATTTCATTTTGTATTTACTTGGCCGCTGTTAAAGGAAATTCGAATGAAATACATACCAAGATATATATATACAAGGCCAAATGTCATCAAGCTCAGAGAACTATTTCAGTCTGAAGACAAGCGCAAGCTCATGAAACTCTGTAAATTTATCAAAGAAGGAATGGCTATATGTAATTATTAGTAATGCTCAAATGTATATTGTTATCCGCCATCTGTAACTCACATTGTATACCTCTCGTGCTACCCTGAGTGGTTAGAGTGTAATAAATGATTGATTGATTGATTGACAACCGATCGTCCAGCACTGTTTGTCACTGTATGGTAACTGATTATCCAGCATTGTCTACAAGGTATGTCCAGCGTTGTTTTCACTGCATGACAACTGATTATCCAGCAATGCTCCCACCATACATTGGCCATGCTGTATGATAACTGGTTGTTCAGAAATGCTTGTAACTGTATGATAACTGATTATCCAGCACTGCCCACAATGTACGACAACTGATTATCCAGCACTGCCCACAATGTACGACAACTGATTATCCAGCACTGCCCACATTGTACGACAACTGATTATCCAGCACTGCCCACAACGTACGACAACTGATTATCCAGCATTGCCCACAATGTACGACAACTGATTATCCAGCACTGCCCACAATGTACGACAACTGATTATCCAGCGCTGCCCACAATGTACGACAACTGATTATCCAGCACTGCCCACAATGTACGACAACTGATTATCCAGCACTGCCCACAATGTACGACAACTGATTATCCAGCACTGCCCACAACGTATGACAACTGATTATTCACCACTGCCGACACTATACAGGTTAGGGGAATCCCGCTCTCTAACATGGAGGTAAAAATGGTCGTTTTTGCTCAATAAATGAGTTCAAATAATGAATTCAGCAAAATCCTCTTGAGGCGCATACAGACATATCTATCCGCATTAAATGGCAGTAAAACGTAAATTGTCATCTATCTAATTTGCATAATTATAGGTCAAACATCCTTTGCATTGTTTAAACAACATTGGCTCGTTCTTCACCTGGCAAATTAATTTGATGACATGGAACAATAGATAAATCAATGCGCCTGAAATTTTGATGCATTGGTTAAGAAGGAATCAAAAGTTATTGAGCAAAAACGACCCTTTTTCCTCCATTTTAGAGAGCGGGTTCGCCTTAACCTGCTATATGACAGCTGACCATCCACCGCTCTCCTCGCCATTTAGTCGAGTGGTTTACCGTAACAAAATCGGAGGTTATTTACATTTGTGACAAATGTATTATCATTTGCATGTTTTGCATTCCCGGACCCATAAAATTTATGGCTGCAAGCTGAACTCTGCATGGGGTGGTTTTTATGTTGTAATTTGGAATGGGGGTGTAAAATGTGTTGACCTAAACCAACCTACCCTTTGGAAGCATTTTTGTTTCATATGGTGAACACTTTTACATGAAAGGTACATGATACTGTTGTTCAGTAAATGTACCGTGACAACATTACAGAGAGACCAGCTTTGATGAGTTCAAAATGGCCACAAAATTGGGAATTATTGTTGGACATTTTCATTTTCATTTAACACATTTTTTACCGAGATACAATAAACAGCTATCTATCTCTTATATTTTGTGATATTAATACATCACACTCAATTACTTCACTCTATCAGCTATCATGACCTTTCAATTACTAAATAATGTTTTATTCACCACACACACAGTTTATGTACAGTGTATCAGCACCTGTAAACATTCAGGCAGAAATTGTGAAATCTTTAAACAACGCACTGCCTAGATTATCTGTGCAGTCAGCTACCCTGGTGTACCCTTTGCCCTACGGGCTATAGGGTACAGGGGCGTGCGCATGCGTAGGACGACGTGACTTCTGAGCTCTGCGCTCCAAGAGCTCCAAGCTCAGACTCCAGCAGCTCCGAGAGTAGAGTTTCGTGCTCCAAGAGCTCCGCCCTACGGGAGCTACCACCACTACCGAGCGATGACGGGTGTCAACGTATGGTGGCGGTGTGTGGTGGTGGTATCTCTACATATAGGATTATCAGTCTATATGTATTGGTCGACTAATCAAAACTTTGCTACCACTCGTACTAATGACATCACCGATGACGTCGCAGATGACATCGGAATCACTCAAGAGCTCTTCAAGATGACACCCCACACTCCATCTTTGGAGAAGATATAGAACCTCAATCTCTCAAATATATCCCTGCGGACCTCAATAATGACCACTTTACTTACTACACCCCAAATGTGCAAACAAGTGTTTCAGGACATGCTTCCGTTACAGTATCCTGACCTGCCCGACGACGCTTAGGCCATAAGCGATTCCGGCCGAAGATTAAACTTTCTCAAACGACGGCTTCTAATAGGACAAGAGCCTATAGGCCTACTTGAATTGTGAACATGCTCAACGCGGTTCCCTCTGCATGGGTATGATATACTGAAGGGGCTAATAACATAATTGATCTGTCATCCTTGTTGTTGTTGTTCTCTCATCTGCCTACATCACGGCATCATGGTGTTATGCTAGGGCGTTATGGCGTTAGGATAAAGTATTAAGGTGTTAACATAGGCGTTGGGACGTTGGTCCACCGTGACCCCAAGTTGACATAAAAAAAAAATTGCATATTACCTCTGTGACGTCAGTTTCGAATACGCTGTACCGGTAACTCCACCAGGTAGTCGGATCGAACATGGCCACTTCTCTCCAAACGCGCTTGTTTGCACCCCGAAACTCCTCTTTCTCTACTACTCCCAAGTGATCTATAAATAGAACAGGGATTTTCCAGACAATTTCTCTAAAAATTAACCCTGATATTTTCTGCTTTCTGTACTGCTAAACTGGATTACTTTCCTTGACTTTTATTTACCCGAAATTGAGAGACTACACTCTCTCAACAACAGCAACATTCTCATTTATTTGACTCCGTATGACCAGTGAAAGGGTGCGAGTCAGGAGTAGGATTGGAACCCACGCCCGCATGCGCAGACCAGTAGAGCCATACCCCGGAGAAGACAATTTCATAGATCTTGAGACTGCCGCCTTAGACCACTCGGCCATCCTGCCCAACGCTGGCTATCGTGGTCATAATGATAGTGCTATCAGTTCTTTATATAAAAAATGCCGTTTTTGGATTTTGTTACATTTTCTGGTAAATTTCAGGCCCCTAGCTCAAGGGATAAGAAAAATAATTAGGGGAGGGGGGGGGCTCGGCTCCCCAGGCCTGGACAGGTCCCAAAAAGCCCAGGCCAGATAGGGTTAAGTAAAACCATATATATTCTTTTTTATATGTTTACAATTTACCAATGTTTACCTGTTATAATGTTTGCAATGCACTGTATATAGTATTTTAGTGACCTGTAAATGGAGTCAATCCGTTGGTCATTTTGAAAAATAAATAAATATATACATGGCAGATAAACAGGCCACTTTAGTGATGAGATGAATGATTTGCATATTGTAACGATCACACACTCTGGCCACCATATAATGTAATTGAAAATACGCTATAGTGATGCTCAGAACATGTACCGGTCAGGATAGCGGTTAATTATACACTTCTCGGACATCTCAGTACTTCTCGCTACATCTCGGTACTTCTCGGTACATCTCGGTACTTCTTGGTACATCTCGGTACTTCTCAGTACGATACTTCGATATAACGTCTAGACACCACAGATATAGAGAGATATCTGAACTCATATGATTGGATAGGTTGGACTTAACTGCAAAGATGAAGTTACCACCATGTTCAAGTTTCAACACAATAAAGGTATGGTTTTATTCGCCATAGAAAACACAAGATATATATTGTATAACGCGACGTGATGTGATGGAACGTGATGCAAACACTCGCATTAAACTGATCAAGTAACCTCTGTGTATATAATATAACACACGAACTCTCATGGGTTGTTATGGGTAGTTGTGGGTAGTTATGGGTGGTTACAGGTCAGTCATCATCTGTAACAGCATACGGGTGTTATGGGTGTTATCACCGTAATACATCGTAACTGCTTACGGGTATTACGGGTTTGTTATGGGTATACTACCTCGTTAGGTATACTTGTACCACAGGTGCGACATCAGAGAAATAATCCGTAACTTCTTACGGGTATTATGGGTTATGGATTTGTTACGGGTTTTTAAGGGTTCTGGGTTTTGTCATCTACGAACACCCAACACATCAGTTGCACCACCCCGTAACTTATTACGGGTGTTACGGGTTATAGACTTGTTATGGGTTTTTATAGTTTCTGGGTTTATTCGTCTGTGAGCACTCAAAACATCAGCTGCACACATCCGTACCACCCCGTAACTTCTTACGGGTATTACGGGTTAGGATTATTCATCTCTAATAATAGTCACCATATTATGGTGTTCCATTTCGGCCATTTTTGCGTCGCGCGTCGCAGGCGACGGAGAGGACGACGTCGCCCACGACGTCCTCCGCGACGTCGCCCTTCCCGTCGCGTTCTTATAATGTTAAGAGATAGAACGCGACGCGACGTTGCCCTTTTTAAACGCGACGTCGCCCTTTCCGTCGCGCGTCGCTTTTAGCTATGGGCGACGACGTCCACGACGTCGCCCGCGACGTAGCCCCTCCCGTCGCGTTCTTATAATGTTAAGAGATAGAACGCGACGCGATGTCGCCCTGTTTGAAGGCGACGTCGCCAGCAACGTCGCCCTTCCCGTCGCCTCCCGTTTTTTAGGACGAAATCGAGGCTGGGCATGCTTAGGGAGCAGCTATTGCGATGGGGATCTGGTGAGACCGCCATTTCATGAATGATCTCTGCCACTATCGATGAAGGTAATGACGGCTTAAATGAATAATGCATTATCGTATAGCTTTGAAATGGTGTTACATGTTAGTCCATGCTTGGAATGATACCTATTATGAAATGATCTCTCGGAATATCTGTAACTCGCTGTGTTGTACTGTACGCATTATATTTTCGTTTCCAAAAGATACGCAACCCCCACATCCGTACATCATCTTGAATTTCTTCATCCCCATTGGATTTACGCGTGTGTGGTTTTTATGATTGATTGAAGAATATTATTACTTCGAATTATCCGGCATTTCCACGATCGTACTAGATGTTTGCGAGTTCTAAGAGTTCCGCAGTTGTTTCTTAATGCCCCCCACGCCCCCCTCATTATTTGCAAACAAAAAAAAACAACAAAAAAACGTGTTTGTGAAATACATATTCCTCACTGCGTGTTTGTCAGAGGGGAAAGTGGTCAAGCAGAGGAAACGAGGCATGTTTATGTATATAAATTCCCTCCAAAATGTACAGAGCCGTAAAAGTAACATGCAAAAAAAAAAAAATTATCTCGGGCCCCGACTTCTTTATCTCGGGGACCGAGGTAATTGTCCAATGGAATTGAAGGGTTATTCCGCCATTGTATCGACTGTTGTGTTACGTCGCTGAAGGTATTTTCTTATTCCTTATTCCCGCTTCGATATTCTAAATCGCTCTATGTGGAAGTAGTAACCTTCCTGAAGATCGATATATTCCGACAACCATTATGTCTTTCGTATTATGTCTCTCATAACACGAATGGAACCATGATTTTCACAATAATTTTTCCTCGCTATGAATATAATTGTGAGTAGAATACTTCAAAATATTTGCCGTTAACCCTACAATGCCTGGGGAGAGGGGCAAAATGCCCCCCCCCCCCCCCCCCCTAACAAACTTCCTGTGTCATCTCCGGAACGACAAAAAATAAGAGCTGACATTCCGTGACTTTATAGTTTATCATATTGGGGTCATTTTGAGCCTATTTGCATAACCCCCGAGTAAAGGATCATGGGTAAATTCAAGATGGCGACCACGTAGAGTACCAGAAAAGTGATGTTTTTGTCATTTTTCTTCAAATTTTCTGTTTTTCCGCGATGAAAAATTTGTCGCGCAAGCTTTTGCGGAGAAATTCCCTAAATGAAAAAAATTATTCTGACGTCATCAAAGCGGCCATTTATTATCTTTTTTTTTTTGAAAAAACATTTTCAGGTAGAGCTTGAAACAAGGGTATTTTGTGGTAAGTTTCAGCCCCATAGCTCAAGGGGTAAGGAAAATAATTAGGGGGGAGGCGAAATGGTTCCTCCCCAGGTCTGGACAGATACCAAAAATGCCAGGCCAGATAGGGTTAATTTTAGTTTTCGGAGCAAATTGGCATATACCTTATTAATAACAATAATAAGCGTCTGGTCCGTCATTCATAATTCAGCCTTCGTCCATTAAAGAATATTCACGTCCATAATCCAAAGGCCTTTTCCATATTCCAAATAGCTGCATTGAAAAGCTATAGGATGTTCTAAGGACGGAATGCTGATGTAACATTTATGGTCCAATCCAATCTTCGGAACGTAACCTTGTGAAGTTTGCTTCGAAAATCATGTTTTAGCTGTCTTAATTGCTTGTGAACACAATATCTAATTGACATTTTAAGAGTCTTAATACGTTGCACAATGTTGACTTATAGGAGCATACAGGTGAAGTGCAATCCAGTCTGACCTTGACTGTTTTCAAGGGGTGAATTAACATTATGATTGAAATATCTCAAGAAGAGGGGAGCAGGAAACTGGATATTTGGAAAAATGCTGCCTTGTGAAGGCTTTTAGCTCTTGTTCACTCTGATCTTGACCAATTTCCAAAGGTCACAGAGATTAAAATGTAAATAACAAGCACATTTGTGAGCACCACATGCAAAGGATAACTTGGCCCAGATACTTCTGGAAACTATTTGAACAAATCTACCCACTTGAGCTTTTAACACAGTTATTGCTCGTATCTGCTGTTATGCAAAGTTCACGAAAGAGCATTGTCTGGAGTAGTTTGGTAGTGTTAGTAATATGCCGTTTCAGACAGACTGTCCATATGTAAGCCGGATGCGGCCAATACGAGCTCTTTTCGGCCCCAATTTAACGCGATATCTCGAGAACTCGACAAGTCGAGAAATCGAGGCGAGAAGTCGACAAGTCGAGGCGAGAAGTCGACAAATCGAGAGAAATCGCCAAAAACGAGAAGTCGACAAGTCGCCAAAATGAATGTCGACAAGTCTCCAAAACGAGAAGTCGAGAAGTCGACAACGCGAGAAGTCGACACGTCGCCAACACGAGAAGTCGCCAACACGAGATGTCGACAAGTCTCCAAATCAAACGTGTGATACTCGGCGCATGACCGGAAGGAAGTGGAGCATTCACAAAAGAAGAAATGCAAAGACAAAGGGGTGTATGTTAATCTCCTGACAAAACTGTGCCATTAGTTTATGATAATTTATGTCCAATAATGACTCGATCATCTTTTAGGCTAACAGAACATATTGAAAACTTGTATCCATTCGAAGTTAATCTTGCAACAATTAGATCTCTTTACCGGTGCCAAAGATATTCGTTTAGATATACACTCAACAAGATGTAAATGTGTTTACTATACTTATTAATGGAGACACGGGCACTGGAGAAGAATTGAGCCCAATGAGTAAATGTACGTACTAATTCAGTAATCGAGGGCTAATACACAATTTGTGCACAACACACACCACACAACAATGATCGTGGTAGAAAACCGACATAAATTCAATTGTCCCAGATTTCAATTGTTCCTTTATTTCAATTGTCCATGTTATGACTATTAAGGCGAACAGCCAAAAGACAAAGGAACAATGAATCCAAGGCCCAGAGTGTCTCAGTTCTATGATATCAGACAATATGTTATAGACAGTGTAAATGTTTTAGCACACGGTATGTCTTGGAGGCGGCCTCATTTCCTAAATCACTGTGCCATACAGGTAATATTCCGGTAAAAAGAAGGATTGCCATACCATGCAATGTTCTTCCAAGACGATGAATATTATTGAATATAGAATGGAGAAAAGTACAGAATATTAGCATATAATTCTGCGAAAACGACAGGTGCCTGGGTAGCACAAGAGAGACGCAGTATGGTAAGTTAAATAAGTGTCATTGGCTAAGTTGCAGAAATGTAAATCTCATGGCAGGAAGTTAAAAGGAGAAACTGATCATAATCTGTTGGATTCCACTTCAACTATTATTTTTACAAAGTATTATTTTATATTAACAAATGACTGAGCAGTCGAGTGCTAATTTTACGCAATCATCTATTACGTTCATCATTTCAGTTTCACAGTCATCATATGGCATACATGCAGTAACAATTGATTGATTGATGGTCGATATGCCAACAGTTTACGTTTAGTTTATCTCTGTAACTCCCGCCTGTTGGGCTGTTATCGAGAGCTGCATTTCTTGAAATGCAGGTACAGCTTATTACGAATGATTGTGGGATGATAATGAAATGTCTTTTATTTACAAGGATGTATATATCAGATGAAATGGCATTAAGCGAAAAAATACGTTTTACTACATCTTAAATATATCAAAAGAATGCTTTTCGGATATATTTCTTGTCCAAATTGATCTTGTGACAGAAGCATATCATTTCATTCCATGCATCACTGTCATAAGGTTCCTATTATTTCATTTCAATCATTTTGTATATGATTTCAACTGAACGATTAATTAATTTTCCAACAAACTGCATTTTTGTACCACCTTTGTCTGACTGATAAAGTGTAGTGTTTGTGATAACTTTTGATGGATTACATCCAGGCTCTCCAATTTTGGTCCAGTGTAACGTGACACCAGGCTTTCTTCTTTAATATGTTGTTACAGACAAACCTGGTTAGTCACGTCGACTTTCATAGCGAACAGAAATCGAACTACCACCGCCAACATATGAGCGGGAACGAATTTCGAATTTCCCAGCCCACTCAACTTGATAATTCAAAATACCTACTACATACATATCACACAATGTCCAACTCTGACACGTCCTGTCACACGAGAGTGCACCTTGTACTTCTGGAGGCTTTTCTTCATGGAGTGGATTTGCTTTCGCAAAATGGCGAATGGCGACAAAAGAAAGGCCCTTATATGGGTTCATCACGTGCTCACACAACTCGTCACAAAGTACGGGGAAACCCCAGAGGACAAAGGTGTCTTCCGTTTTTACAGGTTAAGTTCCATGTGAGGAAAGATGAACTCAAAATCACGCTTGCAATTATTGAAGTATTGATGAATTTGCAAAGAATGTGTATGGAAACGAAAAAATGAATAAATTTGTGCTGATCGGGTTGATTTTATTTCAGTTTAGTCGAAACAGGATCTGTTTTATTGTTATTCATTTTTTTTTTTTTTTTTTTTTTTTATTAATTTATTACCGTATATACATATATATTTACATTTCACAATATACATTACATCAATTTCCAATCAATCTGTAGCAATTGCATACATGTTGCAGTACAAATATAAGATAATTTCCTACGAGTTCTGCATATGTTTTTCACATTTTAAAGTGTATACATTTTTCCACATTTGATCATTACATACCATTCATTCACATTTTTCAAAGGCTTTCTTGCATGTCAGAATTTCTTTATACATTTTCTCTAATATAATTGAGTGCATTTAATATACACTCGGACCATTTTTTCTTTGTGTGAAGAACTGTAATACACTGTTTAATAATATGATAGTTTATTTGGTTTGATAGTCCAATTAAAGTTGTCTTTTTCGAATTAAATTTAGCGTCGTTTCTTGACTTCCAAATGCACCATTTGGTGTTGAATATTAGCATGTTAATTACATCAGATAGATTGGTTGCACCATTGTAACCAAGCAGAATATCCTGTTCACATATTTTAATACGCCCTACATGTCGTTGCGATAACAGTTGATTCACCACTTTATTTACTGTGACCCACGTGTCGTAATTATAACTGCAATGAATGAAAAGATGGCTTTGTGTTTCTATTTCTGTTTTACATCTGACACAATACCCATCCGATAGTCCCATCTTATTTAGTATATAGTCTGTTGCGATATTATTGTGCGTACATTTCCAGATGAATTGCCTAACTGTATTGCTAATTAACGTCGATTGTATTGCTTTCCATATCTGTGGCCAATTGAGTGTTATCCCAAAAAAGGCTTCCCATTTTGAATGACATTTTGGCTCAGGATAGACTTGTCGTTGAATCATTTTTCGAATTTTGTAGTTTTCAAATTTGCAGTTTATTCCAAGTGCTTGGTCTTGTCGTCTAATTGTAAGATTTTCATCCACAACTAGTTCATTCTGAATTGCATCCATCTGATCATCGGTTTCTTTTCGGAGTATTTCGACCCAATTTTTTGGAATACATTTTTTTATTATTTGAAATTCTGAAATCCAATTTATTTTCAGTTGAAGTCTTCCTAGTATAACATTTCCTTCCACCCATTTTCCCAGGTTATCATCCCATATATCCCCGATTTTACATATGTCGCTTATCACCCAATTTCTGTAATACAAGGGCTTGCCTTTGTGTTTTATGTTGTCATTACCAAATAGGGGTTGACTTAATACTTGCAATTTGTATTCTATTTTCTGAGTTTTCAATAGCCTTTGCCACCCTATAAGGCATTCTTGATAGAAATGGGGCACTTTTACCACCATTCCTCGTGTGTTGGTACATCTACAGAGAACGTATGTTAGAGCGCTCTGATCTAATATTCTTAGCCAGTGTTTGCCTAGCATATTCCACGATTCAGTCTCAGAATGGATTATTTTGTAAATCCATTTGATTTGCATGATATTTATTATTTCGTCCAGATCAAACATGCCTAACCCACCATCATCTTTGCTAAGTTTACAGACATCTTTTCCCACGTGAAATTTTTTCCCGCCCCAGAGGTAGTCCCAAATAATGTTTTCCAAGGATTTTTTATTTTTCTCTGATATTCCTCTCATTTCTATCTCATAATTTATAGTGGACAAGACAAAAGTTTTCAGTACTAATATTTTCCCAGTATAGGTTAAGTTACGTTTTGACCAATTATGCAGTGTTAATTCGATTCTATCGAGTTTTTCTTTCCATATGTTATCTGTTGAAATCGTGTGACCATGCATCACACCTAGCGCCATTATGGCAATCACCCATTCAATTTCTTTAAACTCTGGTGGTTTACTTTTCCATATACCTATATACATGTACATTCCTTTTGTTTTCTTAAGGTTTACTTTTGCTCCTGATGCTTTCTCGTATATTTTCATTATTTGAAAGTAGGCTATTATTGAAGATTCTGTTCGGTGAAATGTTTGAGTGTCGTCTGCAAAACAATTAATTTTTATTTCGTGTTGTGGTACCCCGTTTTCTGGGAGATATATACCTCGCTTTGCCTTATTGTGCACGCCAAAGGCTCTGCCTGTTATTCATTGATATGAGAAATAACTCGATAATTAAAGGAGTACTTACTTTATTTTATGTAAGTTCCCATTACAAAGGGTAGACTCTTAAAGAAATATAACTTACTATTTTACTGTCGTTGAGGGCAATGAACTATTTTTTTTTTTTACATTTTGTGAAGTCCAGTTTCTGCTTTGAAGCCTACGTTGGCGCCGCCTTGTTGCCTGTAAGATGACGTGACTGATGACGTCAGTATTCAGGACAACGTCACGGCTAACGCTTGATCCAGGGACGTTCCAACTATGGACATTTGATTTACTCTGGGTCGGAGTTTTAATTCGAGGAAAAAACTGGCGCGGCAAATCCCACGGGGGTAATTCCTAAACTGAAAGGGGTTTAGGTTATATCCGCTAACTGAAGAATTTCCTCCTCAACTTTTTCAACTGAGATTTTCCCGATTTCATTTGATCAAAATTTGAAGCTGAGCGATAAACTAAAAGAGCGTACTGTCAGTGATTGAGTTGAACGACGATGCTTTTAAATTCATAAACATTTTCATGATTACACATGAACTACCAAAATCAACTGGAACGTCAGAAGATTTACTGGTTGTCTTCTCGTGCGAACTATCGGCATAACCAAAACCATCAACCTTAAATCGCCATGCCGTTGTGAAGTTTTTAGCCCACCATCACCAGCTGGTGGGCGTTCAAATCGCTTTTTGTCCGTGGTCCGTGGTCCGTCGTCCGTCGTCCGTCAGTCCGTCCGTAAACAATTCTTGTTATCGCGATTTCTCAGGAACTGCTACATGGATCTTTCTCAAAGATCTAGTTGTGCATGATACCTTCTCTGGTCCGATTCAAAAATCCAATATGGCCACATGGCGGCCATCTTGGATTTCCCCATGAAAATTTCTTATCGCGATTTCTCAGGAACTACTGCATGGATCTTTATCAAATTTGGTACACAGATTCACCTTGTAGTCCAGTAGCGCAAGATGTCTTTTGTGGTCCGCCTCGGAAATCCAATATGGCCACAAGGCGACCATCTTGGATTTCCCCATGAGACATTGTTATCGCGATTTCTCAGGAACTTCTTCATGGATCTTTCTCAAATTTGGTACACAGGTTCCCCCTTGGAGTCTAGTTGTGAAAGACACCTTCTCTGGTCCGATTCGAGAATCCAATATGGCGACCAGGCGGCCATTTTGGATTTCCCATTGAAACTTTGTTATCGCGATTTCTCAGGAACTACTGCATGGATCTTTCTGAAATTTGGTACACAGGTTCATTTTGTGGTCCAGTTGTGCAAGATGTCTTTTCTGGTCCGATTCGGGAATACGATATGGCCACAAGGCGACCATCTTGGATTTCCCATTGACACTTTGTTGTCGCTATTTCTCAGGAACTACGTCATAGATCTTTCTCAAATTTGGTACACAGGTTCCCCTTGAGGTCTAGTTGTGCAAGATACCTTTTTTGGTCCGATTCGAAAATCCAATATGGCCACAAGGCGACCATTTTGAATTTCCTCACGAAATTTTGTTATCGTATATTCTAAGGAACTACTGCATAGATCTTTCTCAAATTTGGTACACAGATTTCCCTTGTTGTCTAGTTATGCAAGATAGCTTTTCTGGTCCGATTCCAAGCTCTAATATAGCCACCAGGCAGCCATCTTGGATTTCCCCATGAAATTTTGTTATCGTGATTTTTCGGGAAGTACTTCATGGACCTTTCTCAAATTTGGTACACTGGTTCCCCTTGGGGTCTAGTTCTGCAGGATTCCTGTTTCGGTCCGAATCGAAAGTCCAATATCGCCAACAGGTGGCCATCTTGAATTTGTCATGAATCTTTGTTATCGTGATTTCTTAGGAAGTACTGCATGGATCTTTTTCAAATTTGGTACAACATGGGGCCCGCATGGGGCCTAGTTGTGCAAGATACCTTTTTTGGTCCGATTCGAAAATCCAAGTTACGCTTCAAATTAATATGATATTCCCGGGTTGTGACGTTGCATCACAAGAGTCGGCGGATCAAACGGTGGAGCATATTCTATATATTTACTATAGAGAATATCCATACCATCACTTTCTATATCAATGAGTTCAAATGATTCCGAATTAAAATGTATTTCTTCAAATTTTAAATCAGGTTACTTTACTCCATGCCGTTGCAAGTGAACTGTCCTACTGTTTCGTCTGACGACAGGCCGGCTACACAAAGAGATGGCGCTCTAGTGACACAATGTCACAACTCGACAACTGTAGACTACTGCGTGTTTTGATCCTAGGGAGATTCAAACACTTTCAAAGTGTTAACATTACTGCACGGACCGGATCCCTTCACTAGTATTAAGTTTGTACCATCTTACTATTTTCGAGCATGACATCTTACAATAGACATATCAAACTAGCCAGGTGAACAGAACCGAATTAGCATTCGTTCCTAATTATAAAATCTTAAGTTTGTTTCATAGCTCATGCCAAAGTGTTAAAGAGATTTGTCTTCGCTTCCAGTACCCAATGATGACACGTGCAAAAAAATAAAAATACTACAAAACGAAGGCGAAAGATCCTGGACTTTCAGACTAACTTTGCTCATTTCACTTGTACTATAACAATCGACATCAAGTACAGTTTCTAGAAATCTTGAAACTCCTGAAATTTAGAAAGATAATATCTTGGTGTTTTCCAGTGTCCCGTTTTCGATCTTTTTCGCTCAAATTCGAAATTCTGCAAACAAAATTACAAATGAATCGTTTGTTCTTCGTAACAATGGACAAAAAGATCCTCTTGTCATTAGCTTACAATTATCGGACAATGGTGGGCGCCAAGATCCTTCAGGATCTCTCGTTAGATGAGTATACACTCACTTCCGCTCATCTAAATACGGGGCCCTCGGTGGCCGAGTGGTCTAAGGCGCTTCGCTGGTGACCGCTAGCCTCACACCGCTGCACCGGCACGGGTTCTAGCCCAGCTGGTCATGTGTGAAAGTTTGTCAGTTACTTGCCGAAGGGCGGTGGTTCTCTCCGGGTACTCCGGCTTCCTCCACCAACCAAACTGACTGTCACCATATGAGTGAAACAAACTTGAGTGTGACATTAAGCCAAATTCCCTCCCTCATCTAAAAACGTCACGCAGTGGTGCAACGGCGGCGCCCAGTGCACGCTTTGGCGGGCAACAAAATATTCAATATTTCCTTTATCTCGCATTCTTTCAACATAAGATTTATATAATAAGTTTCGGACTACAATTGCTGATAAATATAGTTAAACTTAAAAATAAGGTAAGTACTCCTATAAGAAGATCCCTTTCTCTTCTGGGATTTCCCGTGCTGTGTGACGAGTTGTGTGAGCACGTGATATACCCAAATAAGACTAAAGGTCAAGGCTTTTCCATTGTCGCCATATTTGCGAGAAAAACTCTGTCGCTGGAGAAACACCTCCAGATTGACAGGCTGCAATCTCATGTTATCAGATCTGTCAGAGTTGGGAATTACGTGATATGTATGCAGTAGGTATTGGTATTTTAAATTATCACGGTCAGTGGGCAGAACCATTATTTATTTTCTAAGTTTGGCCATTTTTCCCGCTCATATTTTTGCAGTGGTAGTTCGATTTGTGTTCACTATGAAAGTCGACATGACTAACCAGGCTTGTCAGTGAACAACGGCATATTAACCGTGTGTGGCCTGGGCTTTTTGGGGCCTGTTGTGGCCTGTTGTGGCCTGGGTGAGGGGGAATTCTCCGCCCCCCTCCCCCGAAATTATTTTTCTTACTCCTTGAGCTGGAGGGCTGAAACTTATCACACTATACCCTTGTGTCAAGCTCTACCAGAAAATGTAAAAAAAAAATCCAAGATCGCCGCTTTATGACGTCACAGTGACGTCATTTTCAAAAACGGTATTTTTGGGTCTATTTTTCAGCAAGATTTTTCGAATTTATTTATGCAATTTCTCCGGAAAACTGCATGATAAATTAGTAAATATTAATGTGATGTGAACTAAAATAGTTTTTGGCCGCTTTTCATCGCGGAAATGCAGAAATTTTGAAGAAATATGACAAAATCATCACTTTTCTGGGACACCACGTGACCGCCATCTTGAATTTTCCCATGATCCTCTGCTCGGGGTTATGCAAATAGGCTAAACATGACCCCAATATGATAAACTATAAACTCACGGAGTTTCAGCTCTCCATTATTTGTCGTTTCGGAGATAGTGCTGAAAGTTTGGTAGGGGGGAGAGCATTTCGCCACCCCCCCCCCCCCCCCCCCCCCAGGCCAGGTAGGGCTACAAAAGAAAGCCTGGTGTCACGTTATACTGGACTACTCCAATTCATACAACATATGCCACTGCTGATTGCATATAACCCTTTCCAATTCGGCAAACCTCGATGGATTTTATCAAGGTTCAATTCTTGTCATTGCAGTATTTGTAGGGTCATGGATATAGGCTCTCCAAATTTACAACACAGCATTAATGCGATATGTTATGTTATCACAGGCTTTCCCAGGGCAAACAGCTGGTGAATCATGGTGGGGTAGACACAGGCACAAGTTGACTGAGTAGGGTTGTGCTTAATTTACTTTATGTAAGATCATAGATACACCAACATGTTGTTGTTGTTTTTTTGTGTCTATAGTCAAATGTGTTCGCGGGTGTATATTGAACCTCATTAGGCTCTTGTTAATCTTAGCTGCCCAAACTTCGGTGACGTTTCATTCTTTGAAACTGACCTGCCGCAAATATTTCCGAAGTTACCTGTGACCTTCCATATAATCATATTATTCAGTCTTGCCACTGAACATTTATAGGCGGGCAAGGTGAAGTAGTCCTTTATACTTTTTCGTTTTGTTTGATTTTACTTGATTGAACTAACTACATCAAGTTATTCAGTGAATTTTCTGGATTTAAATTACGTTCGCTCTTTCCATTGTAGTGGAGCCCATAAAACATGAATGGCAAGAAGAAGAAAGAAAAAGCGCCCCATGGCCCAGACGACCTCTACGTTGAGATTCAGATGCAAGAGTGGTTTAACCAATGGGAAGTTTGTTCATAGTTGTTTAGTATATACATTTACAGCTAGACAAAGGTCACTTACATGGGTTCCTGCCGAACACCAGATTCATGTGTGGTTTAGGCCTACATTTGTACATAGGAAAGGAATCACAACATTGTTGTAAAATATAATTGAAAGATGAACACACACAAAAATGTCCGAAGGGATAATAAACTGACCAATCATAGACAACTGTAGTCACTGGTTGCATCACATGTTTGACAAAAACGACTCCTCCATGTCTGTTTGATCACTAACACTTTGTTCAAATGAAGAAGTGACAGAGAATATATATATATCACAGAAAAAATATGCCATTCATAAGTTGGTCCAATTCAGGTTTGCATGATGCTGCTAGCTAGTATTATTGAGAAGTTGACATATGAGATGAGAATATAATATGTTAAAAAATTAACGTGGCCGAAATACTGTTTGAAATCGATATATCAGGTCCTCGCGGCTATCGAACTCTTTGTGGAACTTGATAAAAATGTGAGAAATTGGTCCGGGACTGACATGCATCATGACCTAGTGGCAGGACTGAACCATATGTTATAGCAAACTTGTCAGTGCACAGAAAAAAAAAATCCTAAAAAAATTAAGGAATATTCCCCGACTATTACACCAGCGGAATATTTCTTAACACGACAAAGGAATATTCGCCACCATCACAATTTTAGCTGTTTTTGGCAGAACTTAGAAATTCATTCCCACAAAGAATGCTTATCAGTGATAAGGATTTGACTAATAGAAAATAATAGTCTTCCTACCATCAATGGAACGATGAACCCTGCTATTCTAGTTTGTGTTTAAATCCACCAATCCGGCTTTTGGGTAGGGACGTATACAATACATTCTCTTAGAACTACAAAGATACAGATAATTTAAATAAACATCTTTACAACAAATGAAAGTATAGGCATATTAAAGAAAAAGACATGAAGATGGTAATATCCTTAATTATTCGCGAAATGATGATGAGATTTGAAACTCCATGAATATGTCACTTTAGAATTATTCAGATAAATTCTGGAAAACTGACTTGTTTGAATAACTTGTAGCGAAAGTAACGTGAAGCGAGAGCCAATATAGAAGACTGATTCTTCATCTTGGATGGTACTAGTATATTAATCGCCGTTGTATTTCCTGTAGTTTAAATCGAAGATAGTAAATCAGCCGAAATTGATTGACTGAAAACGACGAGTCTACTTTCATCGGACGGCCGACATAATACTGGAATAGTTGTTCTACCAGACTAGCCTGGATGTAATTTTAACTATCCCAGTGCCGCCCATGAGGCATGTACAAGACAATATGAGAGGTACACACAATCTTAATTAAGAAAAATAATGTGTATACTTCCCAGATTTCTTTATTGTTCTTTTGAAGAGAATATTGTGGAAGAACTGTTTACAGCAATAAATCTGTTAAGGTCCATATTAGGGCCAACTTAGAGATTATTCAATCTCCTACCTTCATCCTATAATACCACATGATAAAACTTCGAGTACCATGACCCTCGAGTCAAACTTATGTCTGCGAGCGGTTTTGTTTCACAATGTAGAACTGCTGACAACATCGAGTCATGGATGTATTCGACAAAATTCGATAAAGTTTGATATTCTTAGACTGTGAGTAATACTTCTTCAGTCTGATTATATTGTACCATCCCCTGTTGTTTCTCTGCGTTTACAAATTACAACAGACGCGTGCTTCGTAGTCACATTTTCACTTTACCTCCGCGATGAAATGGGAGTGTTTGAATTTGCTTCGCGGATATATTGAAAATGCTCGGCTTGCGTTTTATTAGAATGGAGAAAATATCCATAATATTGGATTTTGGGCAACACTGAACGTAAGATTTTAAATAAAAATTTAAGGATAAATTATAAAACTGATGGTTACTGACTTGATTTCCTTTCCAATGAATAAAAACTGTCATCTCTTTTTTTTTGCGATAACGTGGGTTTCGGAATTGCCACAACGCCCCTGAAAGAAAGATAAACCATATATCATTTTTGGGGCCATAATGCATCCTGGGTCATTGTTGAGTTTAGTACTCTCATCAGAACTTAATAGGGGGACAAATAGAGACCAGGTATAGATGTGAGGTGACTTTAGGGTTTAGATTTATAGTTAGCATAGTGCCTAGGTTTGAATTCGACTGCCGTCAGAAGGACTAAGCTTAGGGTTTTTTTCATACATATTTAGATTAGGTTCTAATTAGATTTTTTATCGAGTTAGGAGTTGTGCTCAAAACCCGACAATGACCCAATAAGGTAATAGCGAAAAAAATCTTTCCGTAATGTGGTAATTTTATTGTGGTTTGTGCATGGTCACATTAACTTGATTGCCAATTCAGTCCATGATTGTATTGATAACAAATTAATAGTTGTGGCAAGTTCGGGAACTTCGAGATTGCAATAAACTTAATCAAATGACCTGTTCAGACGACGAAAACATGAGTAGTGTGACTAACGTCACAGGACCAATGAAGTAGGGTGAGATGACTTGGGGGTCCAAGCGTAATGTTACAGATCACCTAGATGACTTGGAGGTCCAAGCGTAATGTTATAGGTCACCTAAGTAGATCAAATTTTCATCAACAGTATGTCAGCTCAGAACTTGCTGGTAACAATCCCCTGATGCACGTTCATGCCAAAAATGATTGATGTCCCATCTTGCCGATCAATACT
Organism: Hanleya hanleyi; assembly: GCA_036873755.1. Lineage (NCBI taxonomy): Eukaryota > Metazoa > Mollusca > Polyplacophora > Lepidopleurida > Hanleyidae > Hanleya > Hanleya hanleyi. The sequence goes on from JAVTVY010051893.1 coordinate 25,809, forward strand.
CCGCAATGCTTGGATCATGATCGTGCTTCCGTCATCCACAAAATGCTCGTTTTCTTTGTGGGACACTTGGCGTCAACTCTAAATGCCGTACAGTAAATTTCTAGTAATTCACCATTCAAATTTAACTCAAAAATGGACATTTTACTCTGCCGCGATTTTCTCTGGCATGAAAAAAGCAAAAGCCTAATGTTTTCAAGATACTCATGGAACAAAAAAATTGAGCACACCCTTTTCATCGTGAAGTTCCTGTCGCTAGGAGCACCAGATCGGCGTATGCAAATTCTGTGAAAGGGCAGACTGATTTCTTTTTATTTCTCGTGGTCAGATCTAACTTGATTCGGTAATTTTGGTAATAATATAAGTTATCCTGTCCCCTATCAGTTTGATCCTGTTTCCTGGGGAAAATACCAAAATGCACTCGCGGTCGTGTGGCATTTGCCAGGAAACAAGATAAAATTCTAGCTGTATAAAATGATTAAAGACAGATAATGAATTTATTTCTACGGGCAGTTTTTTAACCCCAGGGCGAACTAAAATGGGTCTAAAACTTGATAATAAAGACAGGAAAGTTATAATGAAATCGGTCAAATATTTAAAAATATTTAGAATCTACATTATAGATCTGGTCATATTTCATAGAAATTTATATTAAATATACAATCTATATATTAAAGAATAATGATAATGATAACAATAATAATTTAATAATTGAATTAGTCATAATAATCATATAATTATTATTAAATATAATAATTTTTTTCATATTAAATGATTCATTGAAATATGACAAGAAATCTTGACTTCTGCTCGAAATGATAAACAAGACACGGTACAGCGGTAGAGCGCTAATCGGCCGAGCCAGAGTCTAGTCAGCGAAAAATACCACACAGTTTTC
>JAVTVY010051894.1:0-25056 GCA_036873755.1 Hanleya hanleyi
ATTTTCATGATTTTTTTCGCAATTTTAAGGACGCATCGATATTAAACGCATCGCACCTCATGCCTGCATAAATTTGACTTTCTGGTTATATTAAAAACATGCAAAACGATGACTTTTAGTTCTTGGAAGGGAAACCAATATGCCGACCGATACGATCGTCCACACAAAGATAAAACAAGAAAATCCTCACAGCCTGACAGGCGAGGGTCCAGGGACCGCTTATATACCGGAAGCTCCAGGGTCCCAGGTTGCCGGAGATACATTTTACGCGTTTTCCCGGAAATAAACCTGAACACAATGTACATGTATATGGATTTATGGTACCAAAAATCCATATACATTGTTTTATTTATCTATAATTTGTTGCGAGCTGGCGGACGCGTCCAAGGGCCTTGGGTGCGGGTCCTTCCGTGCACTCTGAATGTTTTGTTCCCCTGGCAGCGGAAATGGGTCTGCTCCGCGGGGGGGCGAACCCCCCAGCCTACGGGCCTGTGTCTCTTGTCGGATTTGCCACGCTTGTTTATTTAGTACCCCACGTTTCACATTTAGTTTCTTCGGTAGATCCGTTTTGACGCTGAAATCGGTGCCTTTCAGGTTGGGGGCCGAATTCAGCACCGCGTCCTTGTCTTCATAGTCAACAAAGGCCACGGTAATTGGAGGTGGTCGGGGTGGCTGTTGTGCATATGCGAGAGGGGCCCTAGACGGCGTTCTGTGTACTGCAATAAACACCATATTATCCACTCTTTCTTCAGGCATTTTTAGCAGCTTCTTAAAAAAGTCTCTCACAACCTTTCTGGTATTTTCGTCATAGACAGAAGCCGTTTCTAGGGGTAATCCTTGTAAGATTAAATTCCTCTATCTGCTGTTGATTTCTGAGGCTAATTGTGCATTTTGCAGTTGTTTAATTCTACCAAGAAGCTGAGGGATATTCAGATTCCTAATTTCTCGTATATCCTCTGCTTGTGCGTCGAGGGCCGTAAGCCCTCCCATCATGCCTAACTTCGGCATGATGTCACATGGGCCATGATGTCGTTTCGCGCCTTTCGTCGTTAGAGAGTTCCATCTCGGGACTGCCCTATTAAATTTAAGCAATATTTCATCTATATCTATCGGGTAAAGATGGTGTACAGCGATGAAGCTTGGCTCGAGCTGGAGGAGCCACCAATGTAGATATTTAAAGGTGCTCACCAGTTGTTGAACCGTAAAGTTTGGATTCGTTCTGGGTAACCTAACAGGTACGTTGCCGCAACACGGTGGGTGGACAAATGCCATGACAACAAGGCTAAGTCCTGATACACACATCTCAGTTTTCCTTGACAAGTGTGACTGGATTTATGGAAGTCTGTAGTGGCCAATAGCTTGGTTGCAAGCTTGTATTATAGCCGATGACCGCACCACAGCAGGATATAGTGAATGGCCGTAGCAGTCTTTCACAAAGGACCTTGTATCTTTAGATGGGTAAAATGGCCTCAGGTCAGGTGCAATACAGAAGTAACAAAATAAAGCGTCTCTGAGAGCAATGTCTCGACGGCATGGATCTTACGTGCGCGTCTGATAGATGAGGTACTCGTTTATGCATTCCTGTTGAACGTTTTCTATTCTGACATTAGGGCGTTATGACGCTGACCATCAAGACAACTCATGACTGACGCTTCATAAGGAATTTGACCCAATGAAACCAATGAAACCGGAAGCGGACACCTGAACGTATTCTGAAATGTATTATAGGACTATAGGATTATAGGTTCAACTGTCGTCACAGGGGTTAGCTGGAGCGGCCATTTTCCAACAGAAAGCGACCCCTGGTGGCGAGGTTGATCATTCCACAGTTTAGTAGCAATGACCCCTTCCAATATCGTAATAGGGCAGACAGTAGTATATAAACGGCAAATGCATTAAGATTTTTGAGGCTTGGAATGAGGCTGAGGCTGATTTAGTAATCTCCGGCAGTCTTCGGAAATGCCCGGTCTTCTCCGGGAATCGTCGAGAAAGTCCGGTCATCCGGCAATCTCGTGACCGCCCAGCAAGACATATCTGCTCCGACATAAGACCCCAGTGACTTCCAATTTTAATCTCCGGGGAATGCATGTTTGAGGTGGCATGTTTGGGGTGGTCATATTTTCTCTTGTGGACTTTACTATCGGGTGTTTTTTCTTACTCGAGCTGTAGAACACGATGGGAGAGGTCTCGAGACCATGGGTTGAATTTCGCTGAAATTTCAGGGAGGTCTGTGGTGGACATGTTAGGTCCATTTCGGCGCAGTGGACAATGACCTGGCACCTTGGGAAATCCCACCAGAGACATTCGCGGTATGGGATGTGTTACCTTGTTTTCTCTGTCTCGAGCTGTAGACCACGATGGGATGGGTCTCGTGGCCATTGGCTGAATTTCGCTGAAACATTCAGGCAGGTCTGAAAAGTTATCGTGCGGATGCGTAGTGAATAGGCAGGCCTACGGTGGACGTTTTGCGGTAGCGGTGGACCAGTATTGGTCCGATTGGGTCGTGTGAGGTGTGGAGTGGAAGTAAGGCAATGGCGCGCATACGCAGGCAGGGAACTGTGGGAAAAGGGCATTGGAATGGTCGTTTTGGGGTCGAAGTGGGCCCATAGTGGGAGTACTGGATCGGGGAGGGTATCCATGTGAAGCGTTCCTCCAGGCCCATCAAATCGTGGGTGGGCGCATTTTTTCACAGAAAAAACATCTTTACACCTGGTGAATCATACAAATGGGAATGTTGTTGTTGTTGACATAGTGTAGTCCCTCAATTTGAGGGAAGTAAAATCAACGGAAGTAATCCAGTTGCCCCGTAGTAGTGGAGAAAACAGAATCCCAGTATATTTACCCTATGACCTTTGTCGAAAGTTTTACAGTGACTCCTTAACGCCCTATCTGAACGCCTTAACGCCCTATCTGAACGCCTTAACGCCATATCTGAACGATTTAACGTCTTATCGTAACCCCTTAACGCCCTATCTTAGCGCCTTAACGCCCTAACATAACAGTGTTTTATCTGTTGCGCGAGATTGTACCATGATATTATATAATACTAACGCATCGATAAAGTGTATATATCAATCCATTCACACCATAGAATAAAACATGGTGGTCACTGATGATGTCATCGCTCTACACCGGGACATTGTACTGGGTTTTTAGCTGAAAAAAAATCTCTGGTTTGTAGGTAGGTTTGGGGAAAACCCTGTTCTATTTATAAATCACTCGAGAGTAGTAGAGAAAGGAGAGTTTCGCAGGTGAAAAAGAGCTTTTGGGGGAGATGAGGGCATTGTTTCATCCGGCTACGTGGTAGAGTTACCTGTGTGTGTGTGTGTGTGTGTGTGTGTTTCTCTACTACTAAGGGGCAACTGGATTATTTCCCTTGATTTTTACTTCCCTGAAATTGAGAGACTACACTATGTCAACAACAACATTCCGATTTCTATGACTCACCAGGTGTAAAGTCCGTTTTTTTCTGTGAAAACCTGCACCCACCCATGACTTCATCGGCCTGGGGGAGCGCTACACATGGATACCCTCCCCGACCCAGTATTCCCACTATGGGTCCACCTCGACCCCAAAACGTCCATTCCAATGCCCTTTTCCCACGATTTCCTGTCTGCGCATGCGCATCATTGCGCTACAGTCCAGTTGGATGCCATCCCACGAGGGATTCAAACTGATACCCCACACGACCTATTCGGACCATTATTGAACCACTTCGAAACGTCCGTTCCAGTGCCCTTTTCACAAAATTCCCTGCCTGCGCATGCGCGCCGTAGTCTTACCTCTACTCCACACGAATGCTTCACGATGACACCTCAAGCGACCCGAAAACATCCACCTTAGGGCTGCCTATTCAGTGCTCATGCACCCGATAACTTTTCAGCGAACTTCAACCCATGGCCTCACGACCCCTTCCATCGTGTTCTAAAGCTCCAGACAGAGAAAACAAGGAGCCACACCCCAATCCGCAAATGTCCATGATTGGGTTGCCCAAGGTGCCAGGTCATTGTCCACTGCGCCGGAACGGACCTAACATGTCCATCCCAGACCTGCCTTAACTTTTCAGCGAAATTCAACCCATGGCCACGAAACCCCTCCCATCGTGTTCTACAGATCGAGATAGAAAAACGAGATGCCACACCCCATACCGCAAATGTCTATGAGTGGGTTGCCCAAGTCGCCGGGCCATTGTCCCCTGCGACGGAATGGACCTAAAATGTCAACCCCAGACCTCCCTGAACTTTTCAGCGAAATTCATCCCATGGCCTTGAACCATGGGGTTCTACAGCTCGAAGCAGAAAAGACAAGGTGTCACACCACCCCAATACTCTCACCCCAAACATGCATTTCCCGGAGATTAACACTGAAGTCACTGGTGTCTTATGTAGGGGCAGATAACTCTTGCTGGGCCGTAACAAGAATCCCGGAGATTGCCGGAGATGAGTGGACATTGCCCACGATTGACGGAGATTACCGAATCAGCCTCCGCCTCATTCTCATCCTCAAAAATCCTAATGAATTTGCCGTTTATATACTACTGTAGACCGCACGTTTTCTACCATATCTTAATTCTGTTTGCTTATCTGACAAAAAAACGAATAAGTCGATCCCCACTTTTCTCGCCTCTTGAAGTTGGCACCGTACTTGGGAATACGGTACAGAAATTTAATTGAAATCGCTCCTGCAGAATTTTCTGGAAAATGGGCCGAATTTGACCAATTTTTACTTTTACATGTGAAGATGTTTTCTAGGAAAAATGAAGCAAGCTCGGAGGGGTGTTCGGACACACCAGAGCGGTGTTTTAAAATAATGGTTTAAGCATGCTATTTCAGAAAATATATACATGTATATATAAGCGATTTGGGTTGAAGATTTCACGAAAATTGTCGGCCGAAAAGCGGCTCATTGTCTATCCCCTGCCAAATGAAAGACTCCCTGGTTGAGCATCCCTAAGGGCATAATAAATAAGTCTATGCATTATATCCATGTATGCTCTATTTCGGGACGGCAATGTATCATTACGTCGAATTGTACAATTTTAACTGTCTAGTTGCATCTGAAGCGCTAATTTTGAAAGAATCCACAGTGTATCCATTGGTATAATATTGATGATATTGCATGCTCAGATCAATACAACAGTTATCACCCCCTGGACTGACATTTTGGTAGATATTATGGCGCAATCAGGTATGATTGCAATGATATAAATTTCCCAGAACTATTTTCTTCGCAAGAGTACCCATTGAAGCCCAAAATGAATGGAAAGATTGTGTATTATTGAGGTTTAAGGATTTATTTCTCAAGTTTATGAAACATTTATCATTGTTTTAGGTGAAAATTTAGTGCAAAATTACCAATAATTTGACTTGCTTTAATCTTTTTTTTTCCTCCGCTTGCCTGGAATCATTTGAAAGCGTAAAAGCAACCGTGGTTTTCGTATTGATGGATAGATGTCCATTCTGTTGGGCAAATAGGTGATTTTTTAATTTTGTTCTCAAAAATCGTGCCCGAGATGGCAAGTCATTAAAAGAAAGGTGGGTAGGGGGGAAGTTATCGATCGGCTATTCCATAATAATACATATAACTCTCAAGACCAATCGCTGGAGGGAAAACAGCTGAAACAGCTCACTGTCATTGGCTGTTAATACCTTGAGTTTAAATACAGTCTTACAGTCTAAACGCATAATATGGCCAGATAGACTCGTGTTCAGTGTGAACTGTGGCGCCATCCTCACTGTAATATTGATGAATTGAACAATCTGATTTAAGATAACGTTCTTTTTGTACTACTTGTCCACAGACTTAAACACTCTTATCTTCAGAATATAAGCATGAGATCGCATACAATTACTATTGCCTTAGCTCTGCTATGTTATATTCCCTTTGATCACAGCAGCAGCTTTTGGACAGGCTTGCACAATTATGCTGGGGTAATTCCTGGTTACTATGCTTGGCATGACTGCACCCTCGAGGACGACGACAGTTATTGGGAGAGATCAGGGAAAGACGTTGAAAAATTGTGCGTGGAAATTTCTACCTCGGACGTCAGGGCTCAGATGCTCGAGCTGTGGCGTCCGGAAAAGTGTTCAATATCTCGCTGGGGTATTTGCGAGAAGACAACAGGTATGCTGAAAAAAATATATATGAAATGGAAATTTTGAAATTTACGCCAAATTTTGAAATTTACGCAAAAATATGAAATTGACGGCAAATTTTCGAATTGGCGGCACATTTGGAAATTTACGGCAAATTTGGAAATTTACGATTAAATCTAAAATAGAATTCAGCTAGGATTTCATCCCTTCTTACCGGTATGTATTATTTCATTTTGGCATTGGTACCTTAGTTTATTCAATTTCGGAATACTGTCATGTTTTGATGTTCCAATGTTGCTTGATATTATCAGTTGAGTTTTGGAATCTAATATTGCCCTCGTTGTCGTTTTAGAGGGCTGCACCAATTTTGAACAGTTTGACAGTTACATGTACGGGCCTGCATCATCTTCAGATGTGCAAGATGTCATCAACGGAAACGCTTCTTTCGACGTGTGTAAAGAAGAATGTCTCGCACCAGCTGTAGGAGATAATGAATGTTTGGGGTTCACATTCAATGGAACACGATGTGTACTTCACTATGCCGACTCAATCTCCGATGTCTGGTGGCATGTGCCCTCAACGAAATCGCTATATTTGAAGTTCTGTTTCAAAGGTAGGGTGCTGGGGAAAGGAGATGTGGCGTTTAACCAAGAAAAATGCCAAATAATTTGATAACTGCCCTAGTAAAATCCTAGCCAATCGCCTGACTTCGACTGATTATACCTTTTGTCTAAACGGCTGCAAGAATGATCTCTGCCCCACAGTCGTGAAAATGTAAGGCGGAAGGAACACTTCTCATGATTCCATGGTCTGCCATTAGATGAGGTTTTGATTGGCATGGATGATCAGCACGTGATCGGCAATGCATCAATGAAACAACGTACGGGTTCTATTTTCAGGTTGTAGTCGATTCCTATCCCGCCCATCCCTCTCTGTAGAATTTGTAAAACACCTCTCCTCAAATGAGTTTATTTGTGTCTGTTTCAATGTAGTACCGTACTGGTGTTATGACATATTTGAAATGCATAATGACACATGGTTGACGAAATCAACTGCATAGACAGAAACTAAATTGTATGACATATGTCGTGACTACATGTACCTTGTTGAACGTCAAGCTTTACCAGGCATTCACTATGTTCTGCTTTGCGACTCTCCATATAGTGCTGTCAGCATCTCACGGACTGTGCCGGAGTTGACCCGAGGTCATATGTCGTCAGGGTAAAGGAATATGGCGACCGTCTAACAGGGCGAATTGATATCGGCCACTATTCACCGATATATCTTCCCACAGCATATAGTTCTATGATGAAACTGTAGAAATTGTCGTTGGCGTTTTTGAAATATATTGAATAACTGTTAAGTTTATTTCAAGATAAATAAACGTTTTTTAATTAGTAAAACTGTTAGATAGAACAGACCCTGTAGGGGTCTTCTGCAAGACCCCTACAGGGGTAAATGGAGCGTAGCGCAAAGCACCCTGGGATATGATGCTTGAACGTATTGGCAATGAACGTGAACGCATGGCCGTCAAGGGGCCTATGGACCTATATATTTCCGCAGCCTGAATTTGATAACTCTAATAAGATCTGGTAGCTGGGATCGTTGCATATATTACGTCAAAGGCAAGTATACCTTGTTTCATTACAGTTTTTGATGATAGATCGAAACTTGGAAGAGGGAAGTACAGAAACGAATTATCTCCCGTGCTAGGATGTGAAGCTGTTGACATTATTGGCAATATTACTCGCGCGAATGGTAAGAAAAACAACTGATTTCCCATATACATGTATACATGTTACCGTTTCTGTGAGAGAATACTGAAAAATGAGTCATATGACTATCAAGCGGACAGTATAATAGTTAGATATTCCAGAAAAAAACCTCTAATAATTACCAGTACCGGTATCAATAGAAAATGACCCCTTACGTCTGTGTTCCTCCGCAGTTGCACTAAGTCTTGTCTATTGATTATTTTTTCCACGCAAAGTTTGCTCAAAATTGTTTGAACTAATAGTCTATATGCTATTGTATATTTTGTTGTGCACATCCCAGATCATGCTAAGAATAGACCTCAGTTCTTCAGACAGATTGTCGTTAAAGGCTACTAACTCGTGGGGTTCCCGGTGTGAATTGAATAGGACCCCACACATGGGTTTCCCGGGTGTAAAAAGAAATAGAACCCAATCCCTGATGTTCCCGGGTGTGAAAAGGAATAGGACCCAGACGTCGTAATATGACTGAAATTCATTTGAAAGCGACTTTAAATCATATTCACTCACTTACTCATTCGCTATTCTGTCATTCTGCGAAATTTCGATTACATGACATGCGCATGAGTTCGCAGCTTATTTGTTCACAGAAGTTTGAGCAATATCTGCGTTAAAAAAATTCAACAAGTGCACATGCGTGGGGACGGATCAATATACTAACGCACATTGACCTTAGGTTTTATATTCGCCTCTTGACGTTCATAAAATATGTGATATTATAAATAAGTTGATAACATACTTAGTTGGTATATATGTGTAAGAATGACTTCAATTGCGTTTTTACTAGGAATTGCTTCGAACACGACCGTTTCAGAAACGTCAATAAGACCTGCAACTACAGACCAAAATGTGAATGCTTCAACAAAACTTAGCCCGGGGTCATCTACAACTTCACGTGGAGCGCCTCCAATGGCATCATCCACCGATTATGTGGGCAGAACATTGCCGGCTACAACTGACTTCGAGCTGAGAACGGACACCAAATCTGCTCCTTTGACAGTAAATTATGGAACTCCAGACCAGAAAACGGTTCCGGATCGCTACAGTGGTGGTAGTCATACATCGATTCAAACGACACCGGGCGCTACTTTCAGAAGCTCTATGGTTTCGACAGGAACCAACCGTGTTGGACAAACCACACCAACTACAAGCGGTATGTAAATACTCATTCATGTGGACTTTAATAATGTCGAAGTTCGCAAAAAAGTCCCTGCTGCGTTGATTCCCAGAAATGGCTCCCTAAGTTCCGCAGACTGCATAAAAAAATATTAAGTAATACCTATTTGTTTCAGTTCAGTTTTACATGAATCAAAGCTCATCTCGAATGGACAACCTTATTACAAAACTATGTATACTTTCGTTTTGTAACACGCGAATAAGACATTTAAGGGCCGTGTATATATCATATTTGACTATCTACATGGCGTATGCATAAATGGGGCGAATCAAAGACTAACGATACTCGAATTACATATTTAATTCATTATTTCTGTATCTTTCCTTTGTCGTCGTTCATGCCTTCAGTAATATTATTCCTTTATTTCAGTTTCTTCGGAAAATCCTGGAAACATAACTGATAAAATCATCGAGAAGACCAGTGCATGTCCTTGTCTTTGTGAAGCTACAAAGCCGCCCAGAACACCTACTGACGATGCACAGAAAGCTACTTTAATGAACTCAATAATGCGAACGCTAACCATTGACAAAAGCAACTTCTCGTCGACTAAAAGGAAGTACATAAGCGCGCATGATTACCGCGCAAGCTCGAGGAACATAGGTTGTATTGGTATAATTATTATAAGCATCGTCTTTGGTGGAGTGGTGTTACTCGACTCAGGTTTTCTGCTCAAAGAATGTCGACAAATGATCAGGAACATTTTTCAGTGATAACGGTTTACCAGCTACGAATAGATTTTATTTGGGTCATATTTGACGCCTATGTACACAAAAATTTCAAATGTTTTCCTAGTCTGTCTATTTGCCACGGTTTGCTACGGTGAATTTTTTTTGCTGTCGATTCTCGTAACTTTGGATCGCTTATTCCGAAAGATAAAAAAATGAGATTTTGCAAATTCAGCTGCGAAGTCGAAATTTCGAAAAAACGTCCCATCCGAGATAGCACACCAACATTGGAACAATGTTGATATTAGGTTAGATGGACAGTATACATGCTTATGAAGAGAGACTATATGAAGCACCAGCATGGTACTCAGACTACATTTTTAGTGAGGAAGTTCAAGTTTTAACATCACCAGTCATGACTGAGGTATCACGCAGACCACACCAAGTTTATATTCCCAATCACTTAAGAATGGGATCTGAATCTCATATATACCATATACTGAGAATTCCCTACATCATTCATTTGCGATGAAAGTCGCGGGACCAACTGGAAGCGAGGAAACTAAATGGATAGATACATTATTATCGAAGGATATGTAGGGCCCAGTCTGCTGAGAACTATCCACTGTTACGACAAATGGTAGCCAATTTTCGAGGATATGATTCTGGCAGTACCGCTGTAGAGTTTGTAAAGTGTATACCCTTGAATCAATGCGTTGGCGGACACTTCGATTCCGGTGTAAGAAATCTGATAATAATGAGTAACATTATAACACAGGTCAAAGAGGACACAAAAATTTCAGAAGTGTTTACCAAAGGATCCCACCAAGATAACGTATCCTTTAAATATTCATTACAATTTCACATGTAAAATATGTTATATCAAATAGTATGTTATTGTATTTTCAGTTGAAACCATGACGTAATTAGCTGATCAATAAAATATGCATCACACTATATCACGATGTCTTTTGTCTGTGTTACATATCTCTTGTATTGATATCATAAGAGTCGCTCCCCTTTGTTCCTATGTGTTTTTTTGGACGAGATAATTTGAGTTTGGCGATATTGAATACATAACATTACTTTCGGTTTTGATGACGACATCATAATGTTATTGCGATACTTAATCAATTGCCTTGGTCTTGAGATTAACAGTGTGCGGTGTGGACGGTGAAAGCATTTACATAGCATGGATGACACAGGGAATGTGCACCGGGAATAGGTGCAGAATTTGCACGAATCTGGTGTGGTCTGAAATTCTTTTCGCGTCCGTAAATTTCGTATTTAAAAAACATTTATCAGTATCCTATCCACTGTATACTAACTGCACGTAATAATGAAGGGCGGTAACTCCTCTTGTTCCACAATGGAGGCAACCATCTAAAAAAATCGCCTTGGTGAAATTTCAAAATTTCAAAATTTGAAATTTTATTTGAAACATCGAAAATGCTACATCAGCAGTTCTCTGAACAAGACTCTTCGGCAAACTATTGATTCCACAGAGCTTAATCCGTATAAAACTAACTCACCAAACTGGACTCGAAAACCACAACGAAACAGCTTTATTCTGCTCATGTAGCAGTGGCATAATTTGAGACCCCTATGTCATCTACAAATGACAGAATCCATGTTTGAAACCCTGAAATTACATGCTGAATATTGATCAAGATACAACCGGAGATGAAGTAGGTGTTCCAAGTTTCCTCCACGTCAGAAACGCATGCGCAGGAGAGTTAGGTGTTTTGCACGTTGTTACAGTTCATTTTCTAACAACGCTTCGACTTCGAAATTATCCTGAATGGCAAAGATACGAAAGCCGAGAGGGGACTTCTGACTTCTGACTTCCGACTTCTGACTTCTAACTTCCGACTTCAGACTTAGGATTTTTTTCATTTATAATGCATTACATCTTAAATTATGAAGCATGGAATAACACAACACCATTATTATGGAATATTGTGCTTAAAAACCTGCTTGCATGTACTTATAATAATCAGATAACCATTGAATTCTATCTTGAGTTATGTTCTGATTATTAAAATGCGATAACTTCTAATGTAAATCGAAATACCCTATGTCACAAGTCAAAGGCGTCTCAATTACATAATATAATTGCACAAATTGATAATTACGAATAATCACATTTAATGCGCCCTTCCCACATTAATCGTCGGATAATGCTGTCTTGTCTCAGTGGCGGCGACAGATGCACAGCACGTGGACCACCGCATGATCTCCGGTTCGTTCTCATGATCCCTCTCTTTTGTTTATAAAACGGAGCGGATTTTTCATGTATTGATAACTGATGTAAATATGATAATATGCATGGATCAAATATCCCAATACAGGACTAATAAGCTTACATTTATGATAATTTTGACAAATTCAGGTCGAAAATATACCAGTCATTAACACTTAAAATATATTCTGGGTTAACCCTATCTGGCCTGGGCTTTTTGGGATCTGTCCAAGGGGGCATTTCGCCCCCCCCCCCCCGTAAATATTTTAAATTCTATTCAACTGATCACAATTACTTCCAAAGCATGGTCGAATAATATAGTATGATAATTTACGCATCGATGCGACAAGGCGATGCCATTATATTTATCGATTATTCAAATATTATTTACGATTTTCTGACACAAAAAAACTAAACCTAATTTTGTCAAGCCCAAGCCAAATCATATCATGAGATCGTACCATTACTCCCAAATATAATTAACAAATAAGATAAATATTGTTTGTATCAAGGCATATTTTGACTTCCGACTTCTGACTCCCGACTTCCGACTTCCGACTCCCGACTTCCGACTTCTGACTTCTGACTTCTGACTTCCGACTTCAGAATTTTGTACATCCATTCACCCCTTGCAACTTTACCTTTACATACATGATAATAATGCCTATATTTCCGTCTGTGACTTTGTGCTTTGATCTTTCTGATTACTAGTATCGGCAATTTAAAAGGGAACCCCAATGTTCTAGGTCCAGTTTTAGGCCACGGTTACACAAATATTGCGTTTGAAGTTTAACTCTGCTATTGATGGAATTTATTGCAAATGATATTTGGTGATGTCACGAAATACTCAAGATAATGGGCTAGATTATACAGTGGAATTGTCACAAATCTATTATAAGTCTAATCTCTTTATTTGTAATATTGCTTATTTATAGCATCATGAAAACTAGCTCTAAAAAGTTCTAAGCATTTATAGAAATACGGTTCTCATATCAACAGGTTACAAAGGGCTTTATTTTGGAAATTGCACGGGTTATGATATCTTATTAAAGAATATGGAGTAACAAAGGTCTATGCGTTTCATATTTATTAAAAATTCATTTCAACTAACACACCTCCTTACACAAGTTCATGGACTGCAAAGATATCGGAATCCTAAATATCCTTATTTGTCTATCTAATTAACTCACCAATACCTCATTTGCATATCAAATTTTTACCAGTTCCAGAAAGTTTCTCATCAACCAGGGGAAATATTTACAAGCAAAAAAATGAAAAAAATAAAATAAAAATTGAGAACAATGGGGGCAATTTCAGAAATATATGGCAACAAAATATCTCCCCCACCGAAGTTTTAATTTTCCATTTGAGTTTCCCTTTAAGTAATCAAAATTATGAAGAGTTTTGGAGAAGGGAGGGGAGAGAACTAAAATGCCTTGATACAAACAATATTTATATTATTTGTTAATTATATTTGGAAGTAATGGTACGATCTTATGATATGATTTGGCTTGGGCTTGACAAAATTAGGTTTAGTTATTTTGTGTGTCATAGGAAAGCAGAAAATCGTAAATAATATTTGAATAATCGATAAATATAATGACATCTCCTTGTCGCGTTGATGCGTAAATTATCATACTATATTATTCGATAATGCTTTGGAAGTAATTGTGATCTGTTGAATAGAATTGTGCAATTATTTTATGTAATTGAGTCGTATTTATCTGTGGCATTAGGTACATTACCTTACCACATTTTTTTTAAATATTTACGGAGTGTGGGGGTGGGGGGCCGCCCCCTGGACAGATCCCAAAAAGCACAGGCCAGATAGGGTTAACCCAGAATATATTTTAATGGATAATGACTGGTATATTTTCGACCTGAAGTTGTCAAAATTATCATAAATGTAAGATTATTAGTCCTTTAGTGGGATATTTGATCCATTCATATGATCATATTTACATCAGTTATCAATACATGAAAACCCCGCTCCATGTTATAAACATAATGGAGGGATCATGAGAACGAACCGGAGATCACGCGGTGGTCCACGTGCTGTGCACCTTTCGCCGCCACTGGGACAAGACAGCATTGTCCAACGATTAATGTGGAAAGGGCGCATTAAATGTGATTATTCGTAAGGTATCAAATTGTGAAATTATATTATGTAAATGAGGCGCCTTTAACTTTTGACATAGGGCATTTCTATTTACATTAGAAATCGCATTTTAATAATCAGAAAATAGCTCAAGATAAACTTCAATGATTATCTGATTATTATAAGTACATGCAAGCAGGTTTTTAAGTAGAAGATGCCATAATAATGAAACTGTGTTATTCCATGCTTCATAATTTAAGATGTAATGCATTATAAAAGAAAAAAAATCCTAAGTCTGAAGTCGGAAGTCGGAAGTCAGAAGTCCCCTCTCGGCTTTCGTACAAAGAAGACTTTGGTGCTCTAAATTATTCCAAGAACTTTCTCCAACACGTAGATAACTAAAGGTAATAAAGGGTTTCTGCTTATCGTCAAACACATGTAGATGCAACAATTAGTTTGGGTATTTTCGCATATGTAGGTGCTCCGAATTACATGAGTGCGTGGTTTTAAGCGATGCTTGCTCGAAATGATCTTGGATGTTCTCCTCGCATATATATAAATGACATAAATGCTACAATTTTTTTTAATTTTTTTTTTATTGTGTTTCTTCATATATACAAATTGTGCTTTATCCTATATACATATTTAACATGCATCTTTCACCCACATGTAATAACCATGATGTATATCCTATACACACACCTGCGTTCCCTCTTGTGATTATGTAATTAATAGCGATTTACTGGTATTGTTTGAAAATCCTGGATTTATCCCACTGTATAGTGTATGACAAATTTCGAAAAAATTAGAAAAAAGTGCCCATTTCTGTTTAAACTGTTCACCTGTCCCAGCGATTGCTGCCGCACATTTTTCAATGCAGTAGTTTTGATAGAAGTTGTTCTGCAGGGCCTTCCAACTCAATTTTGACGTACCGGTTCTGAATTTTGAAGAGTATATGTATTTTTTTTGTTAGTAACAGCAGTGTATTAATGCTACATTGTTTATAGTCATAGCCCAGGATTTTCTTGTCTGCGCCTATCTCACCCCTCATTCCGATTTCTGTTTTCAGCCATACTTCAAGACGGTCCCACAGTATTTTTACACAACTACAGTGACTAAATAAATGTTCTAAAGTTTCTATTTCCTGATTACAGTGGCCACATAGGTTAGTGGTGTTTTTGGTATTTTTGGTATTTTTTGTACAATGGGTGTAATGTTTTAAATACCTTTTCCCACTGTATATTTTCTGATATATTCAACGCCTGCTGCCATTTTTCAAAAGATATAATTGATACATTCGATTGATAATTCAACAGATTATAGTAGCGTCGACATCCCTTTCTCTGCCCTGCCAAATATCGACAGTAAACTGTTATTACCGGTATTGTCTGTAATTGGGGATTAAATTCCAGGTTTATTCTATTCATTCATTCTCTAGGAATATTTTGTTTCAATTTATTATATTCCAGGAACGTTCCTTTTATATCAAATTTATTTTTTGAAATCCTCAAATGTCAATAATTTGCCATTTGAGTCAATAATGTCACGAACATACTTAATATTATGCTTATACCAATGAGCTACAAAGAAAGAACTGTTTCTAAAATGACCATTATACCAAAGAGGTTCGTTGTAAATGTCCTCAGTAGAATGGTGCTCAAGTTTGTTACATAGTGCATACCATGCTTTAAAGACGTCTTTCCAAAAAGGGTTGCTGGTTTCAGCTATCAGCATCTTAATATATTCCGGACCCGTATGATAAATCTTTGGGTCAACCACAAATTTTTGCCATTTTTGTTCATGAAATATTAATCTTCTTATCCAGGAGATTTTTAGAGAGGATATAAGATTGTTAATATTCACCATTCTCAATCCGCCATGTTTGTAGTCTTGGGTTATGACAACGCGTTTTATACGGCCAACCCCGCCTTTCCATATAAATTTGAATAACATCGTATTTACATCCTTGACGAAAGTGTCGGGTGGGGTCGGCAGGGCGAGAAAGAGATGTATCAGCTTTGACAATGCCAGAGATTTAATTATCGTAATTTTACCCAACAAAGTTAAATTCCTCATTTTCCATTTGCTCAGCTCTTTTTTAAGTTCTTCGAGTTTTGCGAGGTAATTTATTTTCCATATGTCATAAAAATGAGTAGTAGAAAAATGTATGCCTAAAAGGTTAAAATCGTTCACCCAGTCGAGTGTTATGTTTTGACACATTTTTAATTCTGATCCCGTAAGCACCCCAATCCAAACGGCTTTTGTTTTCTCCAAGTTTATAGATGCTACAAATTAGTTCACTGAGGTTCTTCCATATACAGATGTCTAAGATGTTACAAACGATATGTACAACATGAATTGGTGAATATGTGGGTGAGTTTGATGAATTAACTGATAACCTTTCATTTGCACAAAACTAGCAGACGGAAAAGGTCATTTCGCAACCTCGATCTGTCGCTTCGCTTTTTAGCAATCTCGCAACAACGCCCTATGGAAAAGGCAAGGGAGCAAGGTTGCGAAATGGCCTGATCGGTCTTCCATACAAAACGCGTCAGCCTAGCCAGTGATTCTTCATTCAATCGACAGTACTAACCCGTGTTATCACAATTCAGTTTGTGACAAAACACGTTGACTCTGTATGCTGTGTTAACTCGTTCAATTGCGACAAATTTCAAGAGTTGTGACAAAACGCGTTAAACCAGCATGTAATACTAATGCTGTTGTCACATTCTGACAAAATGCGAAATTTGCGACAAAACGCGTTGCACCAGTGCTACAAAGTTGTACCGAAAACCCCAACTTTTCAAGGGTAAAACATTTTCGCAGATTCATCTGAGAGAATGTACATGTATCCCGCATCTAGCATTCATTCGTCTATCTCGACATATTCTTATTACCTAAAAGTACTTATTTTTATAATCATCAAATCAAATTCTTGGGATATTTTGGACTATTCTAGCCCAGTTTGAGTAACCTTC
Organism: Hanleya hanleyi; assembly: GCA_036873755.1. NCBI lineage: Eukaryota > Metazoa > Mollusca > Polyplacophora > Lepidopleurida > Hanleyidae > Hanleya > Hanleya hanleyi. The sequence goes on from JAVTVY010051894.1 coordinate 17,028, forward strand.
TGAAATTAATTTTACATATACCTGACGCGTCACGAACATATTTTGGACAAACATGAAAATATTGAGAAAACAAAAGATACTAAATCTTCTTAATATTCATTGTCTTGAAGACTCATCCTAGTGAGATCTTTTGAACATTATGCAAATTGTGAATATGGAAGCATTCCTGACAAAGTAAGCTTTTTCAACATTCGAATTGATCTTTCTCCTGTTTTTAATCTGCGATATTTTTCATACACGTGGTCTTTTATCTATATATACCCGGAAGATAGCTTCCGTTTTGGGAGAATATTCTGGCATCATGATGTGGAGTAGAGCTTTGTGGCAGGGCTCATCCTGTCTCGAGAAGATGAGATTTGACATGGGCTCAGCGGTAAGCCCAGCAATCATCTTCTCTAGAAAAGTATATTGTTTTTTCGCCGTTCCGGACACAACACTTTACTTATGTACACGTGAGGTAGCTTGAGAGAGAGGACAATCAAGAATATTGAGCGATATCGATCACACAGCCTACAAACAACATAGAGATGTGCGTAAGTGAATCTCGACTGGATCAAGACCAATCATGAAAGATAAGAATCTCAATCTAGCAAGGAGTCTTGGAACTTCCATTCCATAATCAACGTACAGATTTTGCTAAGTATTGCGAAGGGTAGAAAACAAGTACAACGCTAGGATTGTTCGCTGAAAGGAGACTGGAAACCAGTGCCCCCTTCAACAAGAGAACTGTCCGTTTTGGAGGTTAAATCGGAACTAGGGACTGCGAACGAGGGGTTAGCGGAAACCTTCGAATTTAAAGTTGAACAAAACATTTGGAACATCTTCATTTGCATGTCCATAAACTTGTAAAACATGTCTTTTTCCTCCCGACGCTGTCTCTCCAACGTATCCATGAACAGCTTGAGGCGATCTTCTTCGCGCGCAATTCGACTCTTTTCGGCCTCTTCCTGTTTCCGAGCGCGTTCTTCCGATGTCACCACAAGTCGACGGACAACGTCCATCAGCCTCTGAGCACCTTCCACGGTATCTTTAATTGAACTTTCACCATTGCTTACAGAATCATTACCAACCTGCTCCTTGTCTATCATCCCATCATCATGGCGTTTCGTGGAAGGTTTGTTAGACGTCATCAACCTCTCGAACGTCTCTTTTTGTTGAACCCTTTCCTTCTCTAATATATCCACGAACTGTTGCATACGCCGCTCTTCGTTTCTATGGCGCACACGATCGTTTTCCTCTTGTCTTCTTGCCCTTTTCTCCGCGGCATCTTCCAATCTCATCACCGCATCTCTCAAACTTTGAATGTCCGCATCGCTTCTCCGCTTCTCGCCGACTTGCACCAAGGCATCAAGCATCCGGACCCCCGTGGATACCAATGTGCCAGACCCGTACGTGTCACTGTCGTCTGGTTGTTCAGTCTTGATGGCTGGCAGTCCTTTGTCGTCGTTGTATTCCATAGACTCATCTCTCGAGCCTGTTGTCGATGGACTGGCATTAGCGGACAAAAAATCTGAAAAGAAATGAGTGAAATATTATTTACGTCGCATAGTTTCAAATTGGAGAAAACGCAAAACTACGGTGCCACAATAATAGCAAATATCACACCTCATGTATTAAAATTATCATGGCTCTATGAATCCAGCTCCTTATCTGGGCTCCAGGTTAAGTATGGAATCCGACTCCGGATCCGGATTTTAGTATTGCCGTACAATTATGGTTACAACTGTCAGATATAGTCTGACACTCAGGCCGTAACCTGAACATTTAGTACTCATAAAATAGCCGTATTTTGATATATAAACCTTACATTTCTTAAACATTCCCTAACTTAGTACTCCAGTCACGACAGAATGAAAATTCCATTAGAGAACAAACTGTACGAGGAAAGTATATGCGAAGGAGACTCCCACTGTTCTCAACCTGAGGAAAAGCATTTTATATAGTCAGTGTTTACTGTTAGTTTGATAACAAAACAGACAGTAAATATCAGGACTATGTAAAAAGTTCGAATATTTGGATTGAAATTTTTAATTAAAGTTGAAACATTTTAAACTGAGAATTGAAGTTCAAATTCAAATCACTCGAAACCCAAATGAAAAAACTTAAGGCAGGCGTATTCTTTAAGTAGCTAGGTAAATTTCAAAGCTCGGAACATACTTTAGTGCAAGCCAATAGTTGAAGCACAGAAAAGAAACTCAAACGGTTGAAGTCAAAATCTCGTTTAACTCCAAATTAAAAATGTAAGCCCACCGGACAGAAAAACATACGAGACCATTCCACAGAAAGGCTTTTTTCATTCGCAATCCGCACAAAGTAGCTTCGGGTCTTGAAGCTAAAATAGAGCTTCTGGGAAGCTACTAGATAACTTCCAAAAATGTTAAGATTTGTTACCTTTCTTTTTATCTTCCGCTATTTTCTGAAGTAACGTTGAGTGAATTATTATTGTCTACACCTAGGAAGCTGGAGTGAAATTTATTTCCATTTGTATCCGTATTGACCGTGGTGTTCATCCTATCACTTCCTATAAGAACTAGGGGAGTCTCCGTCTCTACGTGCAGTGACAACAAGCTGAGTAGCTGGCAGGTCCTCCACCACACATCCTGTCTGAAACCGCATGTTGCTTTCACTTTTGAAATTCTCCCGACACGGCTCGATGATGAAGTTGGAATTACGGCTGCAGCTCAAAAGTATAACTGTCCAAGAGTCGATAATATTTCTGACTTGCAGATGTTGACCTTTGTGACCTTTGAATGTAGGCCTATAGCTTCGTGCCAACGATCAAGACTCCAGATCTATTTGTCTCCTAGATATTGTGTTCGCAAGCAAATATGACTGTTATTCACATTTTGACCTCAGTGACCTTTGAAACAAGGTCAGATTCAGTTCAGAGTGAACTTGACCTAGGCGCCTTTATTTGGTTTCAAAAAGAAACCTTTCCGTTGTGAAGGTGATCGTCCCTATGTTATGTATCTACTCTAACAAAAATGTTTTTATTAACGATTCCCCGATATTGGGATCACAGTGAACTTTGACTTTGACCCCAATTTTGTTATGTGCCACATCTTTTCCCGCTAATTTATCCACTCAGAGAAAATTGCAACTGTGGATAGAAAACTGTCACATATATAGACCATCTTCATTTTATCCAGCCAATTTCTACGTTCCCACTTCGAACCTGCCTCGATTTATTTGACCCCCTTCAGTGTTCAAAATCCGTTGTGTAAATTTCAACTACGAACGTTCAACGAACCAATCAAAACATACACAGCGATTGTGAATAGAGTGGCATCATTCTCAAGTAGTGGCGTCATTCCTCCTATAATATGGTGTTTGTATTAGCCCACTATATAGATCAGCCAATCAATAACGCTCTTCTACGACATATTTCGAAATTCAAATGTTTTCGAGGTCAGTGACGTTTCGTGTCTATTTATAATTTATTTGAACCTTGAAGAGGCCCAAGTATATCAAGGGAAGTTCGAAGTGGGAACGTAGAAATTGGCTTGATGAAATGAAGATGATATAGACTGGAAACGAACGGTTCTATGATTTCCTGCTTTTTTTTTTACCTCTGACCTCGACCTCCATTTCGGTACGCCACACATCGTCCCCATTCATCAAAACTTCGAACTAGATAGAAACTGTCCCCGATATTGACCGGACACCAGGGGACGGATAGAAGGACGGAAACCACCATCAAATAATATGTCCGCCTTTTGGGCGGGCGTATAAGATGCTGATATGTTATATAATGCGAAATCTAAGCACATAATTATCTATTGGTATACATTCATAGAGCTATTTGTTCGAGAGGAAAGAAAGTTTCCTATGAACAGCCACAATCAAATCGTGATTGAGATAATTACATTCTAGATAACGAGTTGGACATGCATTTGGATAAAGGAATCCATGTACTTGCTCGTGAGTATGATGTCTTGCTCTCACCATTGAATACTATTGACTGTTTCTTTCTCGGAGGAAACGATAGTATTGTTATAGAAATAGACACACTTATACCCGACGAAAATTGAAGATATTTCGCAGAGAACAGACAGATAGCCATGCCCCACCATCAATAAGCTTATTTTTTGTCTGCCATGAGATTGTGGTGCATGAGTAGTGTGACTAACGTCACACGACCTACGCAGTAGGGTGAGGAAGATAACTTCGGAGCCCATGCGTAATGTTATAGGTCACCTATACTTGGGGTCCAAAAGTAATGTTATAGGTCACTTAATTAGGTCAAATTTTCATCAAAAGTAGCTCAGCTCAGAACTTGCTGGTAACAGTCTCCTAATGCAAGTTCATGCCAAAAATCAAGGTTCTAATGTCAACGGTTCTCCTTATTTTGCCGACGAAAGGATTCGGATGGACTCACTGACTACCGGACAATTTGCAAATGAGAGTCTACTTCGTAGGAATAACTGAAAATTGATCTCGATCTGAATTCCTATGTCGTGATTATAGCATAAACAATATTGTCCTGAAATGACCTTGACTTTGACATTACAATTAACAGGGGTTTTCTGTGTTACACGGTTACGGCATATTAAAACTTTAGTAACATCTAAACTGTGATAAAACATGATAAAAGCTTACAGACGGACTGACGGGCGGACATCAAAATCTGAGTTTGATGAATAGTTAGATATTTGATCATTCACATCTCTGAACGTTATGAGACGAACAACACAATTTTCCATTTGTTTTTCCTAGAAATGTTCTGGCCTAGGTGACCTTGACATTTGACCTTTTGATCTCAAGATAAATCTGGTTCTTCCTTGCTTCATGGGCAAGTCGTAATTCTTAACCCGGAACAGGTGATTTCCCCTTTTGAAATGTTTTCTGGCTTATCTGAACTTGACCTTGAACATCATGATGTCTTGCCGGCATCATTGCAAACTGTTGTCCGCTTCTCTCTTGCAGGAGAGCCTAGGTTTATGTATACTATGATTGTCTTTTTGAATTTGGTGCTAATGCTGTTATATGGAATATGGAAAAGGTCTTTGGATTATGGACGTGGATATTCTTTAATGGACGACGGCTGAATTATGAACGACGGACTAGACGCTTGTTATTTGGACCTCGTTTTAACATAGAGTTTTTCTTTGCCTCATTGACAAGGTATACCGAAAGATTGGTATCAATCTATAAAATGACACTGTCATTTTGCCCTCAAAATAAATAAGAGTCTTCCTTGTCTCATGGATAGGACATACATACAATTTGCTAGAAATTCACAGCCTAGAGATATCGTACGAACAAATATCGATGCTGAGACGGTCAGAAATCGTGATCATAATAATCCAACTCTGCTATGAAGGGCGTATAAAAAGTAGTTCGTTCACTTACACTGGAGTCCGTCTTCCTCGTTTGTCCAGTCGGTTGACTCATTTCCGGTAAAGCTGTCTCCTGGAAGGTTACTTTGTTCAGTTATCTTGTCTTTCAAGATGACGTCCATGGCATCGAAATAAGCAAACTTCTTTCCACCACGAATCAAGTTCTTTTTCGCCCGTGCGTATTCCGCTTTCATCCTTTTCAACCGGGTCCGGCACTGGGCCGCTGAGCGTTCCGTGCCTAGCTGTGCGTTCAACTCTTTGGCTATAGCCTCGAAAATATCCGTGTTGCGTATGGTGGTTTCGAGCCTATGCTGTATACGGTCGTCGCTCCACAACTGAATCAGGGCTGTTGTTTCCTCGTGGCTCCACGTCTCTCCCCTGTCGTAAATGATATTGCCAGGTTTGGCCATGTTGAAGGGCACAATATAAAACTACGGTGCTAACTAAACTCTAGTTAACACTACTGCATTTACGGGGAGATTTGGCCTATCTATGAGATCTTGTTCCTGCACGAAGACCTGACAACTCCGGTTCAAATATCAGGACAAACAAAGCCAGAGTGAAATTAGGTCATCGCTAGCTGTTCTCGCTGTGGTTTGCCTAGCCCGGGCTGAAGCGGATCAACGTGGACTGGTATAGGAAATAGCGTTCCGGTAGGCTAAATATAGAACCCATGCAGTGCTGCTTGTATTTCATATGTTGAAGTACGGTATGTGCAGTTTGTTTGCAGTGATTTCTCTGTCGAGCATTAGAAGTGTGATCCTGTATTGCGTCAGTTGCATTTCTCGATATTTGTTTTGATTAGAAAAATCAAGTCACGTTAGATGCACTACTAATTATCGGGGATTATTATTTAAGTAGGCCAATTGCGTATTTTGCATTGAGAACATGCGGATGTGGTATAATGTAGCTCAGTGTCACACTTGATTGAGTCACTAGTAAAATTTCTTCCATTTCCAACATTAGATCTTTCACCAGTGTATTTACCAGACGTCATGGGTGGGGTTGGGGTTGGGGGAGTCTGTGACTAATTACTATGGATTAAGACGAAGTACCATACTACAAGTAAACACAAACGACATTTAAACAACGAACATACCACAATAAACACACCATCCCCTGTCATGTTTACCTTAGCGCATATGCCTAGTACAGCAAGGACGAGAGGGCTCTGCCAAAACGAAGACCGGTCATGTTATTTCAGTCTTCAATTCATCGAATGTTTCCCAATAGCATCATTTTTTTCTGATCAGCCTTTCCGCCGACCTTTTTGTCATATTTATGAATGAGTCTCTGAGTCCTTTATCAGCTCTTTCAACATGTTCAGTTCTTTGTTCAATTTGCCCGATTTGATTTTCCGGCTTCGCTCGTTGCCGATAAATTGGCGTCCATTTTTTTTTCTGGGATTCTGAAATTATACCGCCTATTTCGATCAACTCGACGTCAATTATCTCATTCGCACTTCTCAAGTTATTTCTTTGACAGTCCGGGAAGTGTCATTTCATATCAGTTTTCCATTTGTATCTAATTTCATTTATCCTTACCCTCTGGAATTAGGTCATTATCTGGGCTATATACGTACGTCCAACCTGCTCTGTACACAACCCGGAACTGAAGAGTAATGCTCATCAATGTACGGGAAATTTTTAAGTAAAAAACTTAACCCAGTTGCAAAGAAATTTATCTGTCCGAGTCTATTGCAGCGTTCAGATCGCACGAAAATGGCATGTGTAAAGTATATTCCAATGGCAAACAAGATTTGGACAGATACCTCCGGGACTTTGCGAAAATGGCAACGAAATTCGAAGGAACGACTTTCTGACAATATCATATCATGTCTGCTAGAGCGCTGGTCAGTTTGGTTCAAATTAAAGGAACAAAGTAGATGGAGGGAGTAAATCCCTACTTAAAAAAGCCTGATACTTGACATGCCAGCCCCACTCTATCGTAATAATATTCAGAACCTCCCAGTTAAACGCAGCATCAAAAGGTTGTTGGAAAACGATGCCGTCGTACTGACAAGAAGTCATATGACCTCATAGACAAATATACTGAGTGCATATTTCTAAAAATATCACATAGAACTAAAAGTGATCCCCATGTGTATCCCAGCCGCGCTTTATTGTGGATGCTCATGTGGACATCTTGAATGACATGACCTCAAGGCCCCTAGCCCCTAGCAGAAATACATGTAACTCAAAGCTTGTATATTTATTATGAGTGACTGTCAATCCTGAACATATCTGTGATACTATTTGTTTTTAAATAGGATTGACCAGATGTATACTTCAATGTATATGATTGTACATACTTGTGAATAAATTACTTTCATTTCAAGAGAAAAATAAAGGGTTTAGAAGGGTATAATTTCTGTATAGCGACTGAACGACAGAAAGGAAGGTATCTATATCTTCAGAAACAGAATGGAAACATTAGTCGCCTCGGCGCTTATTTTACGGAGTTATGCCCATTTTCGAGTGTAATACTCTCCGAGTTTGTGATATATGCTTGAATGTAATCAGTTATATCTAATTATCTGTGTTTGGTACAGCCACCAAATTATGAGGAAATCTTTTCATCTCTTGTATTCTAGCTACCTACAAAGCTAGTCTCTGACCATATTTATGGAAAGGTCCCTTTTCGGATGTAATAATCTCTGATTTTGTGATATATTGTTTAATGTAATCAGT
>JAVTVY010051895.1:0-27700 GCA_036873755.1 Hanleya hanleyi
ACACCTTGTTCTGTTTCGATCTGACTCCCACCTTAGACAACGATCATCAACTGAGTCTCGTCAAGAAAGGCAACTTACGCTTGGAACTGCATTTCGGGACACCTTTACCGAAAACCATCAATGTGATTTGCTACGATGAGTTTGACAACATCATTCAAATCGATAAAAGCCGTAACGTCCTGTGTGACTTTGCCACCTAACATGGCTACAGACCAGATACGCACCGTGCTGGAGAATGATCCAGGGACACGCATGGTCTTTCAAGGAGTGTTCGCCCGAGACGTGTTCCCATTAGACCGTGTGTATCCTGCTGCTTACGTCCTGAATACAGACCCGATGGATCGACCCGGTGAACACTGGTTGGCCGTGTACTTGACAGAAGAGCAGGGCGAATACTTTGATCCGTACGGCCTACCACCCCTCCATTCCGATTTAACAGACTTCATGGATCAAGGCACAGAGACGTGGTGTTGGAATACTAAAACGTTGCAAAGCCTGGACAGTATGGTGTGCGGACAATATTGCTTGTTCTACCTGTACCATCGATGCCGGGGACATTCCATGCAGACGATCGTCCACATGTTTGACGAGTACCCCAAGGCCGAGGACCGCGATGTACTCGTATATGACTGGGCCGCCCATCATTTCAATGTACAAGTCCCGTTCTGGGCTTGAATTCTTTCAATGTACAAGTCCCTCTGTTCTGGGCTTCAGTTTACAAGCCCCCTGTTCTGGGCTTCAGTTCTTTCAATGTACAAGCCCCTTGTTCTGGGCTTCAGTTTTCACGTGGTTGTTCTCACGTTGTTGTTGTTACTGAATAAAAAAAAGAGATCTCACCAAAAAACCCTGTCTTGTGTGTTTTCTATATGAGCATGTCCATGAATAGCCAATCAGTGGCCTAGAATGGAGCCAAAGCTAACCCATCCATGTCCAGAAAACATTACCCGGGTGTACAAGAACCCGGATGTAGGCGCGGACGTAGGCGAAAGCATCCCAGTACCCGGATGGAGGCGCAGATGTGTACCTAGTACCCGTCCATTGGTTCTTTTCTCGATCGCTCATTGGCTCTTTTTTCTCGACCGCTGATTGGTCCAAATGGACCTGCCCACCCTTCCCAGGTTAATTTACAATCCCCTTTTTGGGGTTCAAGCTCTGTATATCGATGCCGCAACATTGTCTCCGAACTTTGCCGAAAGGGAAACCTTTTGACCTGGATGTGACCTTTGTCCCGCGCGCACACTTCCGGACAATCCGCGCACTTCCGGACAACCCGCGCGCGCGCTGCGTGCTGGGTCGGGCCGGGCCAGGGTGCGGGCCGGGAAAGTTGGAGGTAGTGTTTGAGCATTCTGAAAAACCGGAAGTGACGTCACACACTTGCGCAGACCCACCAAACCATGTGAATGTTAGTCCAGGTGGATGCTCCCCTACCTATGATTCACATGGATACCTCACTCGAGACAATAGGCCCAATAGGGCCTCGCCTAGACCACAGAAACGTCTATTTCCATACCTTTTGGCTACCGCGCATGCGCAGAATGACCCTATTTCTACCCCACATCCACGCCATCAGATGCTCCCTCACATAGGCTTCACATTGATACCTCACACGACCCATTCGAACAGTGAATAGCCCATCTCTAACCCAAACACACCCACACACACACCCCAAAATGCCTGCTTTCTATACTACGGCCAGGCTGCGCATGCGCAGAGTATTGACAACGTACGAACCATTAGTGTAGTCAAGTGCTCCTGCATGAGAGCTTCGAAATAAGACCTCATACGACACCATTGGACCACCAGGGACTCACCTAGACTCCAACATGTCCACCCCGTATGGATTTATACATACATTGGGCTTATATCCCAGTATATGGATCTATATGGGTCTATATGGGGCTATAGACAGACCTCGAACTTTTTTCAAAAATTTCAACGATTCGTGCCGGGACACTTCCTATCATGTTTGTCTTGACGAGACTAAGAAAACAAATCCAAACAACCATACCGCAAATGTATAGAAGTAGGTTTCCCAGTGGGACAAACATTGGTCCTATACCCCTAGTATGGGACTATATGGGGGTGTGGGTGAATGGGGCATGTACAGACCTGTCTGTGTCGTTCATCTCCGTATCTTTTCGGTGAGAGGAGCCTGTACTGGGGTTTTTCCCCACAATGGCGTTCACCTTCGTATTTCTTCGGTCAGGTCCGTGGGAGCTTGTACTGGGTTTTTCCCACAATGGCGTTCACCTCCGTATTTCTTCGGTCAGGTCCGTGGGAGCTTGTACTGATCTGTGAGGTTTTTCCCACAATGGCGTTCACCTCCGTGTCTTTTCGGTGAGAGGAGCCTGTACTGGGGTTTTTCCCCACAATGGCGTTCACCTCCGTATTTCTTCGGTCAAGTCCGTGGGAGCTTGTACTGGGTTTTTCCCACAATGGCGTTCACCTCCGTATTTCTTCGGTCAGGTCCGTGGGAGCTTGTACTGATCTGTGGGGTTTTTCTCACAATGGCGTTCACCTCCGTGTCTTTTCGGTGAGGTCCGTGAAGATGCGAATGCCACATTTTTGGCACCGTGCCAGGAGCCAGCCGCTATAAAAGGGGCAGAATTCCGATGTCTGTATTCATTTTCTCAAAGTCCAGGCGAAGCCCTGTTGCACAACAATACGAGTTCCAAATCACCAAATACAAACAGTACCGAGAATGCAAGGATTCGCCGCTGATGAGGGAATTTTTATCACAGATCCCGACGACCCGCCTATACAAGTATTACCGGCACAACCAGCTGTGCGTACCATCTATCAACGACAATGGAATACCATACGCCATTGTTTTCATCGGCATCGCCCGATATTGGACTTATATAATTTCCGGTTGGAAGAAAACATCCGTCTACGTAGCTACGTGGAAGCCATCTTCAAAGACCAAGATACAGCCTTCAAGTTAAATCTCACTTTTGGATACATTCTTCGCCATAAAGAGACAGACCAGCTCCGTTATTATTATCCCACCAATAATACCCGGGTGTTTGACCAGCCTTTCACCATTATCCATCGACCGTCCCTGGACACGGTACTGGAAAAATTAGAAAGCTTGGATAGTTTGGAATGGGTACGACAACAACGACAAAACACAAAATGGCAAGTGGAGATGACAACCAATGTTACGTTTTACGTCACTAAAATGATCGATCACCCTATCGGCGCTCCCATTCATCTCCCGGACTGGTTGAAACACAGAGAAGGCATGCACGCCTTAGTAGGTGGCGACCATGGACCGTATACCGATCGGAAATGTTTATTCCGATGCCTGGCTATTCATCTCAACAAACGTCCACCCAGGAAATGTGATAAATTGGCCAACCAGTATTGGGAAAAATACTTAGGTGAAAGGAACATGAAATATCAGGTCTTTCGCGGGGTCCCGTTATCGCAGCTGGATGTTGTGGAAAATTTGTTTGACGTGAATATCGTCGTATACAAATTAGAGCAACACGTGGATGTCGACAATGACGCCCCACAACTCACCGCCCGACTCGTACATCGTTCCCCGGGGAAATACGACACAACCATGACATTGAATTTGTACGAAACGGACACTGGCGGGCATTTCTCGTACATCACGAACATCAACAGGTATGCCCAGTCATACATCTGTAGTAAATGCCAACGCGTGTTTGACAGGTCTTGGCACCTACATCGGCACGAGAAAATTTGTGACCAGACCACCAAACGGAAATTCCCCGGCGGCGTATTCCACAACACTCCGACCATCTTTGAAGACCTGGTAGATGAGGGTATTGATGTGCCCATGGACCACCGTTATTTCCCGTACAGAGCGTGCTATGATTTTGAAGCCCTATTAGAACCCATGGAAAAGGTATCGGCTAAAACTCAATGGACCCAGCATCACATTCCTTTGAGTGTGAGTATTCACACCAACGTACCCGGTTACGACACGGCTCCGGTGTGTTTCGTATCTAACGGGGACCCCCATGAACTGATTACACGAATGATGAACTACCTTGAAACCCTCAGTCAAGTCAGTGCGGCACATCTCGCGTCGACTATCTACTGTGATGTATTAGCGGCACTTGATGCGCGTATTCCAACATTGGATGGGGAGGACGATACCGATGACGAAGACGAAAGTGAGGAACGCAAACCACCGAAACCCTATGCGCAGAAACTGAAACTGCGTTTATTGGAATACATGAACCAATTACCCGTCCTTGGATTTAACTCGGGCCGATATGATTTGAACTTAATCAAAGAATTCTTGTACCCGTACCTCGCTAAAGCTGGGAATGTGAAATTCATTATTAAGAAGACAAACAACCACGTCGCTCTATCCACAACTTCACTCCGATTCTTAGATGTACGTAATTACCTGGCGCCGAATTACAGCTATGAACAGTGGGTGAAAGCGTACGACTGCGCGGAGAGGAAAAGTTGCTTTCCCTACAACTACATGACGAGTCTCGAGCGTCTGGACGAAACCCAGTTACCACCCCAGGAGGCCTTTTACAACGATCTCAAAGGAGAAGCATTATCTACCACCCTGTATACCGAACTGCAACAGGTGTGGGTCCGTGAAGGAATGCAAACTCTCCGGGATTTTCTCGTCTATTACAACAATTTGGATGTCATCCCTTTTCTGGAAGCTACCGACAAAATGTCCGCCTTCTACCGAGATATGGGTGTCGACGTATTCAAAGACTGTGTTAGCATTCCTGGTCTGACCCTGCGGTATCTGTTCCAGGATTTACCCACGTTCTTCGCTCTCGTCGATCAGAAAGACGCCGACATGTTTGACTGTTTGAAGGGAAATATCGTAGGCGGCCCCAGTATTATATTCCATCGGTACCATGAGAAACAGCTGACCCATATCCGAGGAGAAAAATTGTGCGAGAAAATAATAGGATTCGACGCCAATGCCCTCTACATATCGTGTTTGAGTAAACCCATGCCGGCCGGTCATTATACGCGGTGCCTCCCTGAGGGTCGAGAATTCAGAGCTCAACGATCTACGAAACATCAAGCAGAACAATGGCTGGATTGGGAAAGTCAGCGACGAGGCGTCACTATCCGTCACCAAGGCAACCACACGGAAAAGCGAATTGGAGATCGGTGCCTTCCCGTGGACGGATTTGCTATCATCAATACAGTACCGACCGTGTTTCAATTTCACGGCTGTTATTGGCACGGTCATGAGTGTTCGTTCGCGGGAGGGCGCTATAACGAGCGCCGTGGACTGACCCCGGCCGCCTTACGTGAAGAAGTACAGCAGAATCGAGATTACATTTGTGGACTGGGCTATGCCTACGAACAACTAGGGGAATGTGAATTCCACCACATGCAACGTCGTCAACCTGAGTTATACTCGTTCTTACACGCTCACGACCGACTACTGGATTATCGGACTGTTATCACCATGACCGACATCCTACGCACTGTTGAGACGGGAGACCTCTATGGATTCGTGGAATGTGATCTGCACGTCCCTGACCACTTGAAAGACACGTTTGGCGAATGTCCGCCCATCTTCAAAAACACCGAGGTGAGTCGAGATGATATCGGAGCCCATATGCGCGCATACGCTGAAGAACACGACTACCTAACGTGACCACGGCGTATGTTGATCGGCAGCATGTTTGGCGAAAAAATCTTGCTCGGTACCCCTCTGCTTCAGTAGTATATGAGGCACGGACTGGAAATTACGAAAATATACCAAGTCATAGAATTCACCCCCCAGGCTTGTTTTGAGAAGTTCGCGTACGACGTGACTACCGCCCGTCGCCAAGGAGACGCCGACCCCAGTAAAGCCATCATCGGGGAAACGATGAAATTACTTGGGAACAGCGGATATGGAAAAACGGTAACGAACCAGGACCGTCACGTGACCGTGAACATTTGTACCACGAAACAAGCCCGCAAACGCGTGAATTCGCCTCTATACCGACACATGGAGATGATTGACGACACCACCTACGAAATGACGTCAGCCAAAAAGACCATCACATATAACCTGCCGCTCCAAATAGGATGTATGGTGTACCAGCTGGCCAAACTGCGAATGCTGGAATTCATATACGATTTCATGGGCGTGTATTTCCACCAATCAGACTGGCAATTGATAGAAATGGACACCGACTCAGCATACATGGCCGTTTCCAACCCGGACTGGGAGTCACTCGTCAAACCAGAATTACGTGCACAATATGAGGCGGAACGGGACCAGTGGCTACCCCGACGCGACCACTACACCTACGACAAGCGAACGCCCGGCCTGTTTAAACTAGAGTGGAGCGGTGATGCCATGATCGCCCTGTGTTCGAAAACTTACTTTTGTGACGGTGATGCCAACAAATTCAGTTGTAAGGGGGTGAGTCGACGCGACTCCAACATCAACAAGTCCCTGTACCTGAATGTCCTCCAGAGCCAGGCCAGTGCGAGTGGCACTAACCGAGGTTTCCGTATCATCGACCACCAGATGCGCTCGTATACCCAGGAACGGGACGCCTTCGCATACTTCTACCCCAAGCGCAAAGTCCTGCCCGATGGTGTGACTACAACCTATCTTGACATTTAGAGTGATAAATACGAACACTGCGAATATTCCACTGGACTAACGAACTGTTCTATAATTCAATTTTTATGGGTACCAAACGCCTTTGATAAGACAGTTATATGTTCTGTGAGTACTGATGATATTGCACCGGACTAACGAATTAACTGTTGTATATAGGTTCAATAATTCAATTCAATTTTATGGGTACCAACCGCCTTTGATAAGGCATGTTAAGAGGAACTAACTGTTGTATATATGTTCTATGAGTACTGCGGCTATTGCACCGGCCTTGTTGGGCTGAATTAACTGCTGTATATATGTTGTGTTTTCTGTTATAAAATGTGTGTTTCTTCCATACAACATTGTGAGTTTGGGTTATTTTGTATACCGTAGTTAGTAAGAGCTAATTTGATGGTATTGACCTTCACGACCGCCTTTATGGCCCCCTCGTTGCCCCCTGGTGTTCTAGGGGGAGATAACTCCAGATTGTGAGCCGGTAGTGACCTTTTGACACGGATGTGACGTCATAGGCGTATCAGGCGATAACCCGCGCACTTCCGGCGATAACCCGCGCTGCGAGGATGTCACGTGACCGGATGTGACACATGCGCAGAATGACGATATTTCAACACCACACCCACCCCATCAGATGCCCCTTCACGAATGCTTCACATTGATACCTCATACAACCCAATCGGCACAATAGGGACCCCTCTAGCCCCTGAAGATTGCCGGAGAATGCCGGAGAATTTGGGACTACTTTCTGTCCGCGGAGGCAGACCGCATCACCACGGATGAATACACACGCCCGATTCACGCAGACCGGAAGTGACGTCATACATGACGTCACACTTCAGTACATGTCCTATCATGTTCACACTCCTGCATGTCATAAAAGACCGATTCTACCTTATTTGGAGGGTTCCCGATCGGCGCTCTTTTTCGGGTACCCCAAGAGGGGGAATTTGCCCTTACTATACTACTTGCGTTTAATCATGCAACTGCTCCTAATCATATGAACCATCTTGCGCCTAATTCCGCGTTGCGCCTAATCATGCAGAAAAATTGATCCTAATTGTGGAAATGCGCCTATTCGTGTAGGAGATTTGCTCCTAATTGTGGAAATGCGCCTATTCGTGTAAGAAATATGCGTCTAATCGTGGAAACTCGCTTATTGGTCCAGGTGGAAATCATTTTGCGCATATTTATGCGTTGCGCCTGATCGTGTAGAAAATCTGCATCTAACTGTGGAAATGCGCCTAATCGTGTATAGAGGCTGCGCCTAAAAGTGCACAACGTGGACACATAAAGCGTGTAAACGTGTTAAACGCGCCTAATCGTGTAATGATCGTGTAGTCATGAAAACGACCTAATATAGAGCAAGAATACGGATTTGAAGATTGGAGCATCATGATGGGAGACTAGAATATAACTCCAAGCCAGACAGTTATTTATTGAATTGTTGTGCCCACCCCGAATTCAAGTTTTTCGACTGTTTTTGTGAAAAGCTACTAAATCTCAAACAGTTCACGGATATCTAAAACCATGCCCTGATTCATGATTTCATTTTCGGAGCTAATGCTGTAAAAGGACGTAAAAGCGTTGAAATGACCATGATGAAATGTTTCCGAAATCGGCCAATTTCAACTCATAAAAAGTAATGGAGGTGTAGATATGGGGAGGCGAATCTTTCCCTTGTGTGTGTATAACTGAAAGCGTTGAAACGAGATGTCCGCCACTGTTTTTGTGATCCTTAGAGATAGTTCTCGCGAGAGTTGAAGTAAGGTATTTGATGTGCTCAACTTGGACTTTTCCAATTTTTTTCACTGACCGATGAAAATCCTGCACTTCAATTTTGAACATTTGAATTCACTAATCAAAAGTCGAAACGGCCAACATTGCAAATGGTGACCCGCACAAGAGCCTGTATAATGCCTCTCTACTAATTGATATCTATAGTATCACCCTGCTGGACCTAATCATTTCTTCAAACGAGGATATAATAATTGCTTGCTTATCGCACCTACGCGCCACTACAGAGTTGATCGTTTCCGGAATTGAATATCTGGCAGGCCAAAATCCTCACTTTTTCGGGAAAGGAAAATGATGATTCCTTTATGGCGATAAAATTTTACAAAAAACGAGTAGGTCGACCCACTGTTTTCCCCCCTTTTTCAAGTGCCCGTTGGACGGAGAACTTTCACATGTCTAATAAGAAAATCATTTCGTTTGTTTTCTCTGGAGGGTGGGTCGAATTTGACACATTTTTGTACATTTTATGGAGTTTTTCAGAAAAGTTGAAGAAGGTTTAAGGAGGATTGCACGTCTGTCCTTTTCAATTTGAATAGCTCACTTGTCTCCTGGAATAATGGCATGAGTGTGCCCATTCGGAAAATATATACTTTTTCGGGGGTTTTGTTAAATTTTTACATATATTTAAGACTGAAGAGCCGAACCCATGTCTATTTTTAACCGCACATGATTTGGGTGTGGAATGCACCTTAATGGATTTTGAAAATTCTGGAGGATTTTCCATTGCATGAGTTAAGATATGCAATCCCCGAAATTTTATGGCGAGTTGCCCAGCAATCTACAGCCCCATATATCAACATAACTTAACAAAAACAGGTGCACCGCCTCGTGTGAACAACGAGGAGTGTGTATGAGTGACAGCTGCATGTCGTCATTGCATTGTTGCGATTTCGGCACGCGATCCATTCATGAATTTACTACGACTCGGAAATACACACTCAGCGAAACGACAAGTCATGCGAAATGCTTCGCATCTGAAAGTTCTCCGAGTCTCATTTATAGCCCTATCGATACTAAAGGACAGGTAGATAAAATCTTGGAGCCAAGTTGAAAACAGGCCTTATTTAAGAAAGTTTTTCACCCCACCAGCGATTTTGATCTACGAATTTCCATGACCATGGCAGGTGTCAGACAGGGTGGATGTGGAGCTTCAAAGTGGTGCAGATATTTGTATTGCTTCCGGAATAACACCCGACAGCTTCATCGAAAAAGGGGGTGTGGGGGGCCTAATCGTGTATTTGGGGCTAATCGTGTCAGCGCCAACTCGTGTAAACAAATTGCGCCTAATAACGTGCTGCGCCTAATCATGCAGAAAATATGCGCTTAATGGTAGAAATGCGCCTAATCGTGCACGGAATTTGCGCCTATTTGTGTAAATGCGCCTAATCGTGTAAGGAGGCTGCGTTTAATCATGCAACTGCTCCTAATCATATGAACCATCTTGCGCCTAATTCCGCGTTGCGCCTAATCATGCAGAAAAATTGCTCCTAATCGTGGAAATGCGCCTATTCGTGTAGGAGATTTGCTCCTAATTGTGGAAATGCGCCTATTCGTGTAAGAAATATGCGTCTAATCGTGGAAACTCGCTTATTCGTGGAAATCATTTTGCGCCTAATTATGCGTTGCGCCTGATCGTGTAGAAAATCTGCATCTAACTGTGGAAATGCGCCTAATCGTGTATAGAGGCTGCGCCTAAAAGTGCACAACGTGGACACATAAAGCGTGTAAACGTGTTAAACGCGCCTAATCGTGTAATGATCGTGTAGTCATGAAAACGACCTAATATAGAGCAGGAATACGGATTTGAAGATTAGAGCATCATGATGGGAGACTAGAATATAACTCCAAGCCAGACAGTTATTTATTGAATTGTTGTGCCCACCCCGAATTCAAGTTTTTCGACTGTATTTGTGAAAAGCTACTAAGCCTCAAACAGTTCACGGATATCTAAAACCATGCCCTGATTCATGATTTCATTTTCGGAGCTAATGCTGTAAAAGGACGTAAAAGCGTTGAAATGACCATGATGAAATGTTTCCGAAATCGGCCAATTTCAACTCATAAAAAGTAATGAAGGTGTAGATATGGGGAGGCGGATCTTTCCCTTGTGTGTGTATAACTGAAAGCGTTGAAACGAGATGTCCGCCACTGTTTTTGTGATCCTTAGAGATAGTTCTCGCGAGAGTTGAAGTAAGGTATTTGATATGCTCAACTTGGACTTTTCCAATTTTTTCCACCGACCGATGAAAATCCTGCACTTCAATTTTGAAAATTTGAATTCACTAATCAAAAGTCGAAACGGCCAACATTGCAAATGGTGACCCGCACAAGAGCCTGTATAATGAGCTGTCATATCCTGCAGGACCATCTGTATATAATGGGAGACAACTCAAGTAGTAGGAAAATGTTAAATTGCCTAGGAGTTTTGGAGCGCTTGGTTGTGGGCGCGCCTGCGCAGTCTTGACTTCCGGTCACGTGACTTCCGGAAGACGTCACTGCCGCTCAATGTTCTTTCGAGAAGCGACCCATGGGTCACGGTGGTAGTGACGTCATACGGTCACGTCATCAGTGTGTGTGTGTACGTGACTGTACGCCGGTGGGTTGGATAACACAACCTGATGGCGTCATCAGCCCGTATAATAAGCTGTCATGTCTTGTATCGCCACAATGTATGCTATGGCGCGACAACTCGACATATATCCCATAGGATGACTGTATCGCAGCACCACCTGTATACTAAGGGGAGACAACTCATCCTATAGCCAGCATTTGAAGCGTTAAAGCGCCCGCCCTATTAGCTTCGAATGGTTTTCGTCACCCGCACTTGAAGCGTTCATTCGTTTTCGCCGCTGGGCGGCGAAGTGTGTCTAGACGCCTCAACACCTCAGGTCCCTGAAACAGAGGAGGAAGAGTGGACCTGAAACGCCAAAGCGTTGAAGCGTTCAAACGCTTGGCGTCAATCGTGGCAGTTGTGTGGTGAACTGGTGTCCATATCGCTTTAGCGATCTATTATTAGACCGGGGAATATCTTGCGATCTGATTGATCCAATCAACAACTAATGAGAACAGCGGAATGCCTTCTGTCCAAACCTGTCTGGTGGGGCTGGACGCGCATGCGCATTCAGCCCATACTACTCTGGTGCCAATGTCTGGCTTCCATGCCCCTCAGTTCACTGCTTCTCCGTATCACGCTTCGATCTATTTTACCCCAGGGCGAATGCCTGGCTCCGGGCTCTCGTTTGGTGCATCACATGTCGCTCACCACACTGGTTTTCAATATACTGCATGCGCAGTCCACGTCACTACTCTAGGGATCCATTTGGTGAAACCACCATGCCGCTTCACCCGTTGGTTCTCTGTATAACGTGCCACACCGGATGACATCTCCAGCGAAAACATCTCCAGACTTGTCAGAGGTAAGTCATACGTATGTCAAAGATCAAAGGTCAACCGGAAGTCAGCTGACAGGAAGTCCAAGGTCTGAGGTCAACCGGAAGTCACGTGACTCCTGTGCATGCGCGCCCCCACCGTGCGCCCACCGCCCCGCGAATCCTAGGCAATTTCACTACTACTAACTCATCATATAGCCTGTAGTCCTAAGGATGACAACTTATCATATGACCGGAAGGACGAATGTATCGCGGCGCCATCTTCATACTAAGGGAAGACAACTCCTGCTGTACAGGTAGCAGTGACCCGGTCGGCCTCCGTACGATGAAATATCCGCACTTCATCCGCACATGATGCTCGCAATCCGCACTTGATCCGCACATGACGCCCGCAATCCGCACTGGTTCCACCCGCAAATCCGTACCGGATCCGCACTATCATTTCAGCCGCTAGGCGTCAAATAGCGTCTGGATTCAGGTTCTAGATTCAGTGATTCATGGCCCAGAAACAGAGGAGGAGAAGGGGACCTGAAATGGCCAGAATCGCTAAAGCGTTGAAGCATTTTCAAGCCTCGCGTCCACCGTCGCGGTTGTGTGCTGAGCTCGTGTATGGTGTATTACTAAAACTGGAGAAATCCAGCTTCCTGATTAGTCTGAACTAAGGTTCTGATTGGTTGAACAAACATACTGGATTCTCCTTGGTCCACTCAAGTAATCACTCCGAACAGCAGGATTCAACATGTTCAGACTTGCAACATGTCCGGAAGGCTCCCATCTTATCCCCAAAAGTAAATCACAGATGCTGTCTCCCTGGCTGTCCAATAACCAATTACCAACAACCTGCCCAGACTAGTCCAGTGAACTCTAGGACGAATGTCCAACTCAAGAGCTCTCGTTCAATGAAAACGTCATGTCGCTCACCCCACTGGTTCTCTGTATCACACATTGCATACTACTGCTTGACCGTGCGCGCATACACAGTCTGCCTAACTGCCCTAGTGTGAATGTACCACGCGGATACCGTCCGCGCATACGCGTGTACGACTCTAGTAGGGTCTCCGTATAAGACTCTACACCTGCCTACACTACCCCAATTAGACTTTCTATACTACTCGTTGGTCGTACTCTTGCGCAGTCGGCCCATACTACACTATTGCGAATGCCAGTCTTCAAGGATCTCGTTTAGTGCAACTCCCATTTCTCTCATCCTGGTTCTCCACATCACGCCCCACACCTGCCTATACGACCGCCTTGCTGGACTGATAGTGACGCCACTTTCTTCCTTCGCAGCTAGCCTCCGCGAATATGAGCAGATTTATGCTCACTATACCACTGAAGTGGCTACTTAGATTATCATACAGAATAAAATTCACTTTAATCATGCTGATATCTTGCTGTAAGGCACAGACACACTTTGCCAACGATATATTCTGATTTCTTGAATGGTGTTAAAGAGAATTACAACTAAAGCAATGTATCCCTGGTATAAATCGTTCTCAGAGGTACAATTCCTATAGTTTCACCGTGATAGGAAAGCAGGAAAGGACAGCAACTCGACAACAATCCCTCCTCGATGGATATTCATTTTCCACCAGTGCCGGGAAAACACCACAGACTACTGGAGATATCGGCCTTTAGTCGTTATTTTTATGTTGAAGTTCCAACACAATTAACCTGTCACTTCTATGGACACTTCTATGTCTTCACGTTGTGCACGTTTAGGCGCAGCATCTATACATGATTAGGGGCATTTCCACAGTTAGACGCAAATTTTCTACACGATTAGGCGCGAAGCATAATTAGGCGCAAAATCATTTCCACGAATAAGCGCGTTTCCACGATTAGACGCATATTTTTTACACGAATAGGCGCATTTCCACAGTTAGGAGCAAATCTCCTACACGAATAGGCGCATTTCCACAATTAGGAGCAATTTTTCTACTCGATTAGGCGCAACGCGGAATTAGACGCAAGATGGTTGACATGATTAGGAGCAGTTGCATGATTAAACGCAGCCTTCTTACACGATTAGGCGCATGTACACAAATAGGCGCAAATTTCGTACACCATTAGGCGCAGTTCCACCATTGAGCGCAAATTTTCTACACGATTAGGCGCAACAGGTTATCAGACGCAATTTTTTTTCACGATTTGGCGCTGACACGATTAGGCACAATACACGATTAGGCCCCCCACAGGGGGTGAGTGACTTTAAACAACCCAGTCACTCTTATTTAAAGCTCAATCTGTCTGACCTATAGTACATATTACTCGCCAATTATGACAGAGTTATATAATATCATGATTTGTTTATGTAATCCAATCGAGTGACGTCCCTTGGAGACCATATCTGAATGTCAACTGAAAAAACTGGAAAAGGGCATAGGAAGGAGTGTTTTGGGGGTCGATATGGGCTTCCAGCAGTCCGATTGGGTCGAGTGAGGTATCAATGGGTAGCATTCGTGAAGGAGCATGCGTGTGGACTAATGTATCGTCCGTTTTCATCATTCTGCGCATGCGCAGTCTGGCCGTAGTATAGAAAGCAGGCATTTTGGGGGTTTGTGGAGGTCTGCTGAGTGATTGAGGGACCACCCATCGTCCAAATGGACCGTATGGGGTATCAGTGTGAAGCTCTCGTGGGGTAGAGACAGACCGGCGATTTTTGTTTTGGAAGTCGCGTCAATCTGCGCATGCAAGGTTGGGTGTAGTAAGTAAAGTGGATATTTTGGGGGGTGTGAATGAAGGTGTTTGGGGCCGAGATGGGCCACTATTGGCGCGATTGGGTCGAGGGAGGTATCATTGTGAAGCATTCTTGAAGGAGCATCCGACTGGACTAATGTATCGTCCATTTTCACCATTCTGCCCATGCGCAATCTGGTCGTAATATAGAAAGCAGGCATTTTGGGGGTTCGTGGAGGTCTGTTGAGTGATTGCGGGACCACCCGTGATACAAATGGACCGTGTGGGTATCAGTGTGAAGCACTCGTGGGGTAGAGTCAGACTGGCGTGTTTTGCTTTGGAAGTCGCGTCAATCTGCGCATGCGTTTGGAAAGTGTTTGAAGAAGAGAGGGACCATCTCTGGTCCAAATGGACCGTGTGAGGTGCCAAAAATGTAGCTCTGGTGATATAGACAACGACTTGAGGGATGTCCATGTCATGTGTGACGTCTTCGGTGACATCATCAGTGGGAGTAGTAGCCAAAGTGGGCAGTTTGGGGTTTTAAGGAAAGTGTTTGGTGTAGAGATGGACCATCCGTGGTCCGAATGCGTCTTGTGAGATGTCACCTTGTATCAACGCCGGCCAACGTCAAGCTTAACGCTTCAACGCCCTGGTGAATTAGCCCTGAAGCTCCAATTTTCTAGATATTCCTTGAAATTGGCACTACTTTATCGAAATGCGCTGACGCCCGTCAACGCCTGTCGTTACGCCTTAACGCCCATGCCGTAGACCGGTGAGAGAACAACAACAACAGCAACAAGGATGACAGGTCAATCATTTTATTATCCCCTCCAGTACATCATACCCAAGCTGGTTGGGTATGTTTACAATACAAGTAGCCTCTTGTCCAATCAGAGGCCGCCATTTGGCGCTGCATCTGTCATGTTCGTTCTTGCCCGTTAGATGTATTCTCGGCTGCTTTTGTCCAATCAGAAGTCGCCATTTCAGAAAGTTCCATCTTCGGCCATGTTCGCTCTGATCCGTTTGTTCTAATCGTCGTCGGGCAGGCCAGGATACCGTTGAGGCAATATATCCTCAAATAATTGTTTGCGCATTCTGAGTATCTATCAGTGCATGGATGAATACATTCATTTGATGGGGTGGTCGGTCAGCTTGGTTACGAAAAACGTGACATTGGTCACCCTCTCTACGACCATTGGGTGTTGGGGCGTTGTTGTTGGACCCATTCCAAGACATCCAATTGGTCCACTTGGTCTAGCACGGGCTCTAGCGACGCCCGATCCGTGATGGTAAACGGTTGGTCAAATACCCTGATGTTACTGCTCGGGTAAAATTATCGGACTTACTATGTCTCCTTATGCTGCAGCACATAACCAAACGCCAGATTCAACTCGAAGGCCGTAGTTTGATCGTTAAAGATGGCTTCCACGTACTTGAAGAGCTAAGACAGGTCCTCTAACCGGAAATTGTAGATGTCTAGTAGCGGGCGATGACGGTGGAAACATCGTCGGATCATGAACCAATGGTCCCTGTAGATGTCACTTAATGGATGGGCGTCCGGTAAGAGATCACTGGGAGAATCCACTGGATCTTCCTGGAAATGCTCGATGTCATCAGGCGTATGTGGAACCGTATCACCAGGGTCCGGCTGGATATCTAGGCCCTCCTCGACTGTAGATACAAGCAAACTGGACATGGGCTCGATGCGCGGGAAGTGTCGGGTGGGTGGTGTCTTCGTACGTTTCATCTCCCTGGGATCCTCTTCAGTGGGACTGACCTTCCTGGGCTCCTCTTCAGTGGGAAGTGGTCGCCCATGCCGTGGTGACGGACCATGAATCAAACGCTGATGCCGTCTTAACTGATTGGGCCGTTTGAAGAGTTGACTACATTCATTACATTGTTCCGTCGCGCCCTCGTAGAGTGAGCGTTCGTAGCGCCGTAAAGCATCTTCTCGATTAAATGACCGTGCGCAGGTTATACAAGTATACCGTGCGCCGTTGTGGATTGAAGACTCGTGCCCGCGCACGTCTTCTGGGCGAGTAAATGGCTTTAGGCAGGCCGAACAAGAGAACATGTCGGCTGCGTATCAGAAAATGCTGAACATTCCCACCTACCACCACTTTTATAAGCCCGCAGCCCACAAGAACTATCCTACGTTGTTCTTCCCACCTATCAGCGCATCGCTGTCCTGTACACTCGGGTGCGCACTTGTGACATGTCTAGCCCTATACACCATAGAGATACGCGGGCTGGGGAAGTTACCAATCAGTGCCGCCATAAGGCATTCACGACGCTCACACCGTACACACCGTAACATGTAAAAGCTTGTAACAAAATGTAGAACTATATATGCCTCATTATGTCCATCATAACCAACACTGGTCAGGATGGCCGAGTGGTCTAAGGCGCCAGTCTCAAGATCTATGAAATTGTCTTCCCCATGGTATGGGTATACAGGTCTCCACATGCGGGCGTAGGTTCGACACACACCATTTTACTGGTCATAATAACCAGCCTTGTGAGGTGGGCAACGCTCATGGGAGAGTCCCTTACCTATAGTAGAATTATGTCTCCCAAGCACCAGCTATACTCTTAATCTGCTGATTGAGTAGAGTTTTTATCTGCTTTCATACCTGTTCCAATCCGTGTTTACAAATGAATCGAATGACAGCGCCCGCTATAGCCACACACAATGAAGCGCAGGGAGATAACTCCGTTTGACAGAGTTCAGGGTCCAAGTTTATTGCACAATTTGCCACACTGGCTAATGGCACATGAAATGACAATAAAAATACACTGAAACTGAAAATACACTCATGAGACTATACTAGTATGTATATATTGTGTGACAGATGTGATCATATAATATTATAGTTGTTATGGCTGGGACTAATATACTCAGGTTATAATTAGTTTATATGCTACACACGTTGGAAGCCAATGTAAGTATACTCAGCTGCAGCACAGATAACGTGTTGTACATCACATGACATTATTATATTGAATAAGTCATTATTGAAAATGGAATTCAAATGCGGAATATATCGCCTTATATCGACCTCAAGATACAATATGACAACGACTAGGGTTTCGACCGAGTTCTTTTTTATCAGAGACCTAATTCAGTAATTTTCAAAGTTCAAGGTGTCCTCATGTATTTTGTAAAAATGAAAATGCATGTGCACTCATGAATGTATTCCCCAACAGTAATTACATATTACTGGATGGCCAGAAAATATAATGTAACTGAAGCAGCATTTTGACAGGGTACTCTTAAAATGAATGCGGGATTCCTTCTGAATGCTCAGGCCATACAACCATTTCAGGCGTTGCAGCCGAAAATTCTGGAGATACTTTTTGAAATAAGTAAAGAAGTGTTCAAAATTCTGTAAATTATATGGTCTTACATAATATATATATATAAATAATATACGGAGAAATCCAGTCAGAATTTAGTGGGATGCTCGATGTGTTTGCCATCTATCGCCGCTCAGTCTATTAGCTTCCGCCCATTCAGAGACAACGGTATAGATGTGCAGTCAACCGTGTCTCCATCAAAACAGCTTAATTTCGCTAACTTTGAAAAGTGTTCTGACGTAATTTCTCTTCATTTATTAACAAAAGATAAGTACACAGACTTTTCAAGTCAGTCTTTTCTGCCAGTGGTGAGGGGTAAATAAATTTTCCGTTAGTAATGCAAGTGAATGAAAAAATAATCTTTTTATACCTATTATGTCTGTCGAGCCATCATCCCATTCATTTTGATATGGGTAAAAATGACAAATTATATCAATTTACAGTATAATGAAACTGATATATTACAGAAATTTTGAGAGGTAAATAAATTTTAGGAAACCAATATTTATTCGGATATAACTGTTTATAAAGGTGATGATCTGACCACTCATCTGTCATCACCCCAATCTCATCACCTTTTCAGGGTGATGACCATGGATGGCCACTCGTCGTTCATCACCCTAAAAAGTGATGACTGAATCTCACCACCCTTTTATGGTGATGGTCTGGTCTCATCACCTTTTTAGGGTGATGGATTTTGTCATCACCTTTTCTCATCACCCTAAAAAGGTGATGACCAGACCCCATCACCCCAAAAAGATGATGGCCCATCACCTTTTTTCTGACTGTGTATGTGACACCAGTCCGTGTTCGCCAGTTAGCCTAATGACACGGGTTTATCTAAAATAAAATCGTCTGCATCATTTCAGCTCATGAAAAAGATATCAATATATCACAGATAGATAATATATAATGGAGATATCTTGAAATGCCACTTATCAATATATCTATACCAGTATTGATACACATTTGGCTAACCAATCAATGTCGCATTTGTTACTGTTACGCGGATTGCATCTCTTCGTTTCCTAAATAACATTCAGGCAAACGTCATATGTTAGCATTCACAGTGATATACATGTATAGCAGAAAACCTTTCATTATGCAAACCGACTTCAACTTGTATGTGTACGGCTCGGCTTTTGATAAAGTGGACAGGATAAGTAGAATTAACATAAACATTATCAATGGTATCAATGGATTATATTATTACTGTATCTGGCAAATTCACAACCTATGGATACCAACCTCTTCTATATAGCTTGTAAAGACAGGTCAAATAGTGATACAATTCAGAAGGAACAGTTCATCCCCTCAGAGAAAAGAAATATGTATGATATATATTGCACATGCCCGGATACAACAGTGCAGGTGTAACGTATCATTTGGGGTATTATTTTTATTCACAATGATCTGTGGACTCGATACATGCGTCATGTGAAGTTGTGGTTTCGCTTAAAAGGGCGCGTGTGTGATTTTTACCTGACTGTCGTGTTTGCGTGTGTTAGAGTGGTCGAATTACTTGTCGACAGCCAAGAGCTACAGGCGGAAAATATTCTTGATCTGCCACAAACTATTTCTTAAAATGATCCTACCAGAGTTTGCTTGTGTCTTCATTGTTATATGCAGCATGGTGTACACGGCTAACACACGGCCAAACCCGAGAGTTGTGGAAGGTGAGTGTTGTACCGGTAATGTTATAGTATATTAATAATACTGACAAATGACCATGATAAACCGGATAGGTTGATAGAATATTCGGTAACCAATTGATGAATTCACCGCGTTGATTGACTTCGTCTCATCTTCATTGATTTGGCTGCCTGAAAAATGAATAACGTAAGCTAAATTGCATAAATAATTACAATTTCTCCATTGTAAATACTGATTGAAATGATTACACTAAATGACTATACTCTCCACCAGGAAGGAACAAAGGAAATAATAGTTAGTCTGTCCGCTAACTAGGTTTCTGTCGGATACAACACAGTAGTAGGGACACCGCAAATTGAGTAGTTAGCGCCTCACTGCGCATGCGCAGACCTGTGTGTGACGTCATAATTGTGTTTGTGCGCATGCGTGATGAGTGGGCGTGGCCTATGTTTGTGGGCGTGGCCTATGTGAGTGGGTGGGTTTAAAATGGCGGCTTGTTTTGTTGTTTTTGTAAGATAAGGTGCCGCCATTTTGAACCCACCCACTCACCTTGTGTACTGATTGACCTGTAGGGTGAGTGGGTGGGTTCAAAATGGCGGCTTGTTTTGTTGTTTTTGTAAGATAAGGTGCGGCCATTTTGAACCCACCCACTCACCTTTTTGGCGGCGTGGTTCGGGCATGTTCGGGCATGTTCGGGCAAAAAAAAAAAGTTCCGGCAAAAAAAAAAAAAAAAAAATGTATTCATGCGCGGTGATGCGGTTTGGCCGTGGTTTTGGCGGTGATTCGGTCTCGGGAAAAAGCTTCCGCGGAGAAAAAGTAGTCCCTAGATAAAATGGTCCGATGGGGTCGAGTGAGGTATCAAAGTGAAGGTTAGGTGAAGGAGCATCTAATGGGCTGGGTGTGGGGTTGAAATATCGTCATTCTGCGCATGCGCGGCGGCCGAAGGGTATGAAAATAGCCTTTTTGGAGCTAGGGGAGCCCCTAAGGGGCCGATGGGGTCGAGTGAGGTATCAAATTGAAGGTTAGGTGAAGGGGCATCTGATGGGCTGGGCGCGGGGTTGAACTATCGGCATTCTGCGCATGCGCGGAGGCCAAAGGGTATGAAAATAGCCTTTTTGGAGCTAGGAGATTGACTACTGGTCCAGTGGGGTCGAGTGAGGTATCGATGTGAAGCATTCGTGAAGGGTCATCTGATGGGCTGGGTGTGGGGTTGAAATATCGGCATTCTGCGCATGCGCGGTGGCCCAAGGGTATGGAAATAGCGGTTTTGGAGCTAGGGGAGTCCCTAATGGGCCAATGGAGTCGTATGAGGTATCAAAGTGAAGCATTCGTGAAGGGGCATCTGATGGACTGGGTGTGGGGTTGAACTATCGGCATTCTGCGCATGCGTGGTGGCCCAAGGGTATGGAAATAGCCGTGTTGGAGCTAGGGGAGCCCGTAATGGACCAATGGGGTCGAGTGAGGAATCAAAGTGAAGCATTCGTGAAGGGGCATCTGATGGGCTGGATATGGGGTTGAACTATCGGCATTCTGCGCATGCGCGGTGGCCCAAGGGTATGGAAATAGCCGTGTTGGGAGCTAGGGCAGCCCCTAATGGACCAATGGGGTCGAGTGAGGTATCAAAGTGAAGCTTATGTGAAGGGGCATCTGATGGGCTGGGTGTGGGGTTGAACTATCGGCATTCTGCGCATGCGCGGTGGCCCAAGTGTATGAAAATAGCCGTGTTGGGATGTAGGGGAGCCCCTAATGCACCAATGGGGTCGAGTGAGGTATCTAAGTGAAGCATTCGTGAAGGGGCATCTGATGGGTTGGGTGTGCGGTAGGAATATCATTCTGCGCATGCAATACGGAGGTCTCGTCCAATCAGAAGCGAGTATTTCAAATCCGTCCCAGAGCTCTCGTCCAATCAGAAGCGAGTATTTTGACCCGGTGCATTATGGGACATATCCAAGATGGCGGCACGTATGTTCAAGATGGCGGCACATCCGGTGTCGAAAACTGGCCATTTTGTCGGATGTGGTCACTCAGTGTCGAAAACTGGACCCTGTATGACGTCACTTCCGGGTTTTTCACTAAAAACTACCTCCAAACATAGAAGAGTTCCTAATGTTTCCTCTTAGACGTCCGTATGTTCAATCGCCGGTGTGTTTTGTGTTTTCCCGCCCCGCCCCAGCGCCCCGCAGCGCGAGCGCATGCGAGCGCGCGCGCGAGTTCTCCGGAAGTGCGCGTCATCCCCGGCAGTGCGCGCGCGGACGCGGGTCAAAAGGTCAAAGGGTCACCTCCAGGTCAGACGGTCCAATGTCCAATGAGACAATGTTGCGAGGTGTGAGTGAGTGCAAGAATGTATTCATCCGCGGTGATGCAGTCATGTCTGGCGGTGATTCGGTCTCGGGAAAAAGCTTCCTTGCCCAATGCCTACGGACTTTACCGAAGATACACGGACTTTAACGAAAAGACACGGACGTACACGAAAAGACGCGAAGGTGAACGCCATTGTGGGAAACCTCCCACAGACAGGTCAGTACATGCATTTCTATGTTGTTCACGCATAATAAAAGGATTGATCTGTAATCTGTGTTGTTGTTGTTGCTCCCTTTTTTTGGACTAACCCATCAGAATAGTACGTATCACGGACTATACCCGTAGAGCTACATCTGGTCTATAAAACACGTCCCTCTGGATCCCACACCTTCATTTCTACAGAGCCATGGCGGAGACCCAGCCCCATGCGACTCGCATTTTACAGTATGCCACCGTGGTGAATTCATTCACGGGTTACCGAGCAGTGGTCCGGTCCATGTTTGCAGATGGCGACGACAACGAGGGACGACGCCAGATGCTGAACGAGTTCACAGAAGCGGTCCTCCACAGAGTGCACTCGATGGAGAGGCGTGCCATCACTCACCACTACTGGACTATGACAGCCATCCTTGATGCTCGGGCTATGGACCCCGAGCGCTCACGCCGCAACCAGCACCGGCTGGTTGGCCTCATACTAGTCTGTGCCCTATTCACCCTGGCGCTGTGGTATTGACACTATAAATACCAGGGTCAGACAGAGTGTGTGTCATTCACCGTTCGACATTTGGACCAAGCATGTCATCCGTCCTACGAGCCATCCTCTCCCTTACACCTTACCAGGTGGGATTATACGTTTATGAAGATTATGTGACTCTGGTGGAAGATAGTGGCGGGGATTGGAGGGCGTCCCCTGAGACTTTATCGAATACGGTGACACTACAGCGTGATGGGTGGACTAAGTTTAAACGGGTGTTGAGCGGAGAGTTAGACGGACACCTGATCCACCTGGACAAGGCCAACTACGTATACCATGCTGCGCTCTACCCACGGGTGGGACGCTACCAAGAGCCGGCTCGAAGTTTCCTCCTAACTCCCTCTCTGTGGTCAGCCTTGGAGAAAATAGGCCCTCTGGTGGACCAGTTATTTATACCCGACGATCGATCACCCCACCAATTGGCATGGGCTCATGCTATCGAACACGCACTAGATGAACCTAATGAAAAAAAGCGGATGGAGAAAATACTATATGTATAGAATGCGCAGAGGCTGGAATGACAGTGTCACCTCATGAAGCCACCCACACACACATGACGGGCCAGAACGATGAAGAAGAAGACAAAATCCGTGATGAAGCCGCGGGGCCAATGGCTGAACCCCATGAACAACTACATGAACCCGACGACGACGATGCCATTGATTACCCGGCTAGACTCAGTCAGCCCAATGACATGACCACCTGATCCTTTGATCTCACGGGGTTCTCCCTATAAATACGGGGAGACAGTGAAATCTGATACCATTCACGTACTGACCATGACGGAGCATATAGTACTGGCGTATTTCAGCTTGACCCCCGAGGTTTTCCTGCACGTGTATGCGGATAAGGTCGATATCATGGAGGAGGTGGTGGGAGACACGGACCCTACACAACCGTGCCCGGCTCACATTCGTCTGTCCCGGGAGGGCTGGACCAAATTCAAACGGGTGTTGTCTGGTGAACTGGACGGCGATCTCATCCACTTGTGTCACGATGTGTACATCCGACGCGGCCCTTTCTTTGCTCAATTGGCTCGGCTAGATGGGGTTACAGTGCATTTTACCCTTCACCCTGATCTATGGTCTGCATTGGAAGATGCCGTGGTGGATGTGGATGAAGTGCTTATCAAGCGGTCATCAGACGAGTTGAACTGGTCATTTACCATGGCCACTGTGGAAGTCCACGAAGAAAATCAGAAAGAAACTCCGGCCCAAGATATACCCGTTATAAATAAACGATAGAGCCAGGGGCCATCATCATTTTGTCACCATGAAGCGCTGGGAGAAGGTGTTGGATAACTTATACTACAGTCCCGACAGTCCGGCAGCCTATAGTGCATTGTCGGCTCTCTATCGAGCGGCCAAACCCCAGGGGGTACAACGTGCCCAAGTCCGAGATTAGTTAAGAAGACAAGACACCTATACCTTACATCGATCTGTCCGTCGCCATTTTCTACGGAACCGGGTCATCGTGGGAGGAATAGATGCCCAGTGGCAAGCGGATTTGGTGGATATGAGCGCCTTTGCCAAACACAACGATGAGAATCGGTATATCTTGACGTGCACCGATATCCTATCCAAGTATGCATGGGTGGTACCCATCCGGACGAAAACGGGGCAAATCTCATAGCGGCGTTCAAAGACATCTTCAAGACCGGGCGCAAACCTTTGTATTTGCAAACCGACGAAGGCACGGAATTCCTCAACAGACCGTTCCAAGCCTTTCTCAAGAAACCGAAGGTGTTTTTCTTCCATACGTACAACGAGACCAAGGCTTCCGTGGTGGAGAGGTTCAACAGGACATTCAAAGGCCGCATGTATAAATATTTCACCTATAAGAATACAAGGCGGTACATCGATGTTCTCCCGAAACTGGTGAAGGGGTACAATCGAGCCTATCATCGAAGTATAGAGAGAGCCCCCATTACCGTGACCCAACGCAATGAAGCCCAAGTCCGGCGTGTCTTGTACCCCAGGCCATCGCAGCGAACGACGAAGGCGGTGTACAAGGTCAGGGACCCTGTACGGATCAGTAAAGTCAAGGGCAAGTTCGAGAAAAGTTACTTGCCCAACTGGAACGATGAGCACTTCCTGATTAAACGGCGCCTACCCCGACAGCGGCGAGTCTATGAACTGGAAGATCTTCAAGGGGAACCGTTGCTAGGCACGTTTTACGAGACGGAATTACAGCCTGTTGTAAAAACACAGCAAGACTACTACACGGTGGAGCAGATTTTGAAAACGGAACGTCGACGTGGCAAACTGTTTCATTTCGTCAAATGGCAAGGTTGGCCCAGTTCCTTCAATTCCTGGGTCGCGGCCAACCAGGTGAAACGACTATAAACCCAGACACCACTGCCGTCCTCCTTCATTCCACGTCCGACCCCAGTGCTATGGACCAACAGCAGCTGCCTCCGAAGACAGCGTCTCGCAAAACGCGCAAAGCGCAAGTGGTCTTTAGGGTGCTATTGCTAACCCTGCTGAGTGTGTTGTACGGAGGTGTGTTTTACGACGTAGCCTATGTCAGCACGTTACTTAACCAACTGAGAACACCAGGCACCAGCGAAACGGGTCTACAGAGAGCACCAGTCGTATCGAGCCCAGTCACCACCACCACCACCACCACCACCACCACCACACCCCGCGTACAAGCCACGTCGAGCTCTACACCTACACCAAGTACACCTACTACGTCTCAAGACCCACCGGATTTCATCCCTCACAGTGAACCGACCACCCACGTTGTACCCACCCCCAGCACCATCTCTGAACGTGAACAGACAACGACGACCGACGTTGTACCCTCCACCACTCCAGTTCACTCGTACGAAATTTACAAGAGCGGGTTACCACGACAACGGATAGACCTCAAACCATGGACCCTCGGTGGCAGCATCCCTTCACCTGCGTCATCGCAGGACCGACGGGCTCCGGCAAAACGCACTTCGTCAGGAAGCTCCTTCAACACGCCGACAGCATGATCACTCCACCCATTGCCCGTGTCGTGTGGTGTTACGGAGAATGGCAGGAAGCGTATGCAGCAATGCCCCACATCACGTTCGTGGAAGGCCTACCCAACCTGGCCGATTTGGAACCCGACACCTTGGTGGTTCTGGATGATCTCATGGCAGAGACGGATGCACGGGTCACCCAACTCTTTACCAAAGGCAGCCATCATCGACGGCTCAGCATCATATACATTGTGCAGAATCTGTTCAGTAAAAACAAAGAACATCGGAACATCAGCTTAAATGCCCACTACCTGGTGGTCTTCAAAAACCCGAGAGGTACCACTCAACTGCTGCACCTGGCGAGACAGATGTATCCCGGCCGCACACCGTTTGCGTTGGAAGCCTTTAAAGATGCCACAACCCCTCAACACGGGTATATGCTCTTCGACCTCAAGCAAGCCACCCCGACCACCTTCGACTACGGACCGGCATCTTTCCCGGAGAGACCCACCACGTGTACATGCAAAAATAATGTAAACACACCCACAGTGGCGCCTCCAGCTGGGGTTTGTGTGTTTGATGATGGGAATAATAAAAAGAATCAATACCACAGCAGGGTTGACTTTGTCTGTGAGGTGGATAAAAAGGGCAGAGTTGTGGGTTCTAGCATTAGTTGTACAGGATGTCTGCGCGAGTACGGAAGCACGCTCCCACGCTCCGTGTATTGAAGACAGCCCCACCCGAGTTAGTCCGAACCATTGTACGCGGTGCGGACCCTGACCTTGTACGCTGTCTGTGCGAGATCGGGTACAACCTGTTAAAAAGCAACGTACCACTGACTCCGGCTCAGAAGACCAAGTTGGCCAAGCATAAGACAGGTCTCCGAACCCTAGTCCACAAGCGGGTCCCTCAAACACAAAAAAGAAAAAGGTGTTACAGAAAGGCGGCTTTCTCGGGGCCATCTTAGCACCGTTGGCCGCTTCCGTGTTGGGTCCAGTATTGGGTGGACTCTTCGGCCGACAATGAACCACACGAAAAAAATGGTCCTCGTCGAACCACGGTTCCTGCAAAACCTCCAATCACCCTACCCTGTCCCACCCACGGTGAAGACCATAAACAGCCTCGATGGAGAGATGCAACAGATCTTACAGAGACCGGGGTTAAGCGACAGTGAGAAAGTACAACGGTACAATGAGACGCTTCAACGGTACATGACGTTCATGGACCAATACAAAACCCTGTCTACCCCAGCAACAGCACCACTACGCACCACCACCACCCCTGCCACCCGTGACAGACCGCTGACCTCAGCACCGTTGGCACCAGCCGCGGTGAGGGTAGCCCACGGCCCCACAGTGGGTGGAAGACGAAGTGCTGAAGAGTGTACCTGCCTCGTTCCAAGAAACAGAAGCTGGCCTGGTATTACAACGGATGAAACAGAATCTAGCGAGCGGAGATAAGGCGAAACTCCTGGTACACAGAATCAAAGGTGGTCCCGGCACCCACATGACGGATTTAGTGAATGATCTGATGCGTCAACGCAGATCGCACACCGATCCTCGAGGATGGGAGATCTTCGCTCAAGGCTTGAAAGACATGCATGTACCACAGGAATTGGTGGGGAACCCCCACCGCTGGGCCTTTATGCAGCAAACCCAGCAATCGCCGAGTCGTGCACCACGACAGATTCCACAACCTTGGGAATCCGACTGGGAACCGGAGTCACCCCCCAAAACTCCTCCACCACCACAACGGGCACCTTCTTTTCAGACCTTTAAAAACCACCCTTGATCAGGACACCGCACATTTCCAGAGCCGTGACACGTAGCAAGTCAACGCGACGAACACGACGCCGGACACAACCACCCAAGGTCTGGAACACCTATTAAAACCAACAGCAGCAGCAGGACTGCTCAGTCGCCATGTTTTACCTCACCCTACCCAGTAACAGTTCGCTGGATGTGTTTCCTGACAACACCGTGGCCAAGTATGTGACTCAATTACAACAGCCGTTGCATTTACCTGGCCGGTGGGAATGTGGACTGGTGGATATTCAGTACCCTTACTCGTGGTACAACGTGCGAACCAATGAAGTGTGGTACGAGGTGACCTACGAAGGAAAAGACACCCGACTCACTCTCCCTGAAGGCCAGTACGATACTCCCAAGGAATTCATGGGTGGGCTGTCAAGACTGTTGCATTATAAGGCTCTACGGGAGGGCACAAATACTTCA